>CM032455.1:113543377-113648377 GCA_019049505.1 Pachyrhynchus sulphureomaculatus
GGAAATAGACCAATGATTTACACTAAAAAACGAATAAATAATGTTACCAACAAATTTTTATTTAAAACAACACTATTACTTAATATTTCAGACCTAAATATGTCATTAAATTTATTCTCGGTTGTCATCTTAATTTTATTATAAGTTTCCCTTTTGTTTCGTAGTGAATGTCTTTAAGTATATTTTTTCGGAAATCTACAACTTGAGTAGCAAAAAGTAACTATACTATTATTAAGTTGGAAATGTGAAATCTTTGGCACAATGATACTACTCAGTATATATCACCACTACACCAAACACTTTATTTTTGCACTCGACGCGCGTTTCGCTAACCATGTTAGCTTCATCAGGAGCGATGATTGACTAAAGCTAAACTACAAATTTACTCTATTTATACTTAGCCTAACCCTTGAATTACTCAAGCAGAACTAATGACATAGGCAAGGCCATCAATTCCGGTTAAGTAACCAGTAGAGGTGACTATAAGGAATAGGCCCTCTGTCTTTATTTAAACTACTTTTACATTTTATGATTTCCATACTTTCGTATGCGTTTAACAATCTCCTATCAGATACATTTTTTATCAATCTTAGATTATCTAATGTTACAGTATGATCAGCTTCAAGGGCATGTTCGGCAATGCTAGACTTTTCTATTCTATTGTATTTTAAGTGTGCTAAATGTTCTTTAAATCGTGTTTTAATTGACCTTTTAGTTTGCCCAACATACTTTTTGTCACAATCATTACAACTAATTTCATAAATTCCACTTTTCTCACAATTAGGAATCTTATCTTTGGGATTTCCTAAGATATTCCTCAGATTGTCTGATGACTTATAGACTAAGGTGAGGCCTACCTTATTAAATACCTTATTGAGTCCCTTGCTATATTTCGGATTATATGGTATGGAGACATACTTGGTGTTATTTTCTTCGCGTGTAAAAAAGGTGGAATTCTGAATATTAAACCTAAACTTATGTCTATTTATTAGCTTATTTACTAAGGCGTCGTCATAACCATTAACTCTAGTTATATTTCTAATACGATTTCTTTCTTTATTAAAGTTTACTCTATTCAGAGGGAAAGTGATTAAACGATGAACTAAAAAATGTAATGAGGCTAATTTATGTTGTTTGCAATGAAATGAATCATTAGGAATATATCTATCTGTTACTGTGTCCTTCTTATATTAATTATTAAAAATAATAATAGATTAGAATTTGATATCTCACCCAATTGTGAGAAAAGTGGAATTTATGAAATTAGTTGTAATGATTGTGACAAAAAGTATGTTGGGCAAACTAAAAGGTCAATTAAAACACGATTTAATACAACAGAATAGAAAAGTCTAGCATTGCCGAACATGCCCTTGAAGCTGATCATACTGTAACATTAGATAATCTAAGATTGATAAAAAATGTATCTGATAGGAGATTGTTAAACGCATACGAAAGTATGGAAATCATAAAATGTAAAAGTAGTTTAAATAAAGACAGAGGGCCTATTCCTTATAGTCACCTCTACTGGTTACTTGACCGGAATTGATGGCCTTGCCTATGTCATTAGTTCCGCTTGAGTAATTCAAGGGTTAGGCTAAGTATAAATAGGGTAGATTTGTAGTTTAGCATTAGTCAATCATCGCTCCTGATGAAGCTAACATGGTTAGCGAAACGCGCGTCGAGTGCAAAAATAAAGTGTTTGGTGTAGTGGTGATATATACTGAGTAGTATACTATTATTGCTTCTCAAAAGTAACTAAATTGTTTTAATCAACTACAAGAACCATCAGATATGCTATCGTTTTCCTTCCCACTTGCATTACATCTTCCATGTTATCACTCATTTCATCACACATAAATAGCGACCGAGATTTTTGTATTCAACCAATACAAACAATACTTTTGCTTGTTTTACATAGGCCCTAGTTATATCCTTCTCCACTTTTAACATAAGTTAATCAAAGCGTCGTGATCATCTTTATATTGATTCGTAGTTAACCGTTGAACGGTTTCTGTATCTCTTATTTTTACATTAATCAAAACTCGGTGCTTAAATCTGCTACCTCTTTACAAATATTTTTAACTTAATGGTAAATTCTATAAAATTTCTACTTTTAAATAACATTTTATCGACAATAAATGATAAAAATCAGTATCAATTATTAAAAATGAACAAAGTCATTCAGATGACCCAGCGTTCTCTCATTTAGCTCAGGTATGCTTTTAAATTTTGGGCTTTTACCAGCCAGAGAGATGTTTTATTTTACCGCGAATAATTAATCCACCAAAAAAAGATTTCAAATTGGAGTTCATTTATTATATCCTCTGTTAAATTTTTTAAATGTTGGTAAGAGGATAATTACATTCAATTTTCTGTTTTGCTGGTAGCATTTAAAGTTAATTAGATAATCAGAAAATTGTGTTAAAGAAAAAAAATTGAAAAAAATAAGAACAAAAATGAGCAAAGTAATTCAGACGGTACAATATTTTATTTAAATTTTTTTGAAACGAATCCCTGACAAATTTTAGTTTTGAATGGCTTAGCCCGCTACATTTTTAAATTCGATATACAATAGATGTGTATCTACACCACTAACGGTGACCTTTTAAGGCTCGTTATGCCCCTACCTTGTTTTAGGATTGTAGAATATCAATATCCTGGGGAGTAACCTTATGCCATATATATATATATATATATATATATATATATATATATATATATATATATATATATATATATATATATATATATATATATATACTTATATATATATATATATATATATATATATATATATATATACTTATATATATATATATATATATATATATATATATATATATATATATATATATATATATATATATATATATACTTATATATATATATATATATACTTATATATATATATATATATATATATATATATATATATATATATATATATAAGTATGTATATATATATATATATATATATATATATATATATATATATATATAAGTATATAAATATATATATATATATATATATATATATATATATATACTTATATATATATATATATATATATATATACTTATATATATATATATATATATATATATATATATATATATATATATATATATATATATATATATATATATATATATATATATATATATATATATATATATATATATATATATATATATATATATATATATATATATATATATATATATATATATATATATATATATATATATATATATACTTATATATATATTATATATATATATATATATATATATATATATATATATATATATATATATATATATATATATATATATATATATATATATATATATATATATATATATATATATATATATATATATATATATACTTATATATATATATATATATATATATATATATATATATATATATATATATATATATATATATATATATATACATACTGCCGTTCACGGAAGTATGGACACCTTGTTACACAAAAAAAAAAGATTATTACCACGAACTAAAGTACATGGATCTAGTGTATTTTTCGACGCTGAATGTGAATCCGTAGTTAAAAAAAATATTTATCGTGTCATTTTTTTTGGCCAAAAACATCCCTTGAAATGGAGTAAAACTATAGTAATAATGTAATGACGCTTAATGAAGGTGAAAAATAGTAGATATTTTATAGTCTAGAGAAGGGAATGTGCATTCAAACCACAGCAAGCTATTTCTATTAATTAAACAAAAATCTACCCTTACAGAGGGTGAAAAGTACTCCTAAAACCTAAATAACGCACGTGAGTTTAAATAACATGTACAAAGGATAAATTCTTGTAGCTCTTAGGACAAAATATCTGAATCTGGGGTGACAACCAGACATTACTCTTAAAGGGTTGAGACTCACCCCTATAGGGTGTAAAAACCACCCTATCTACGGAGGTATCTTATAAGTTTCAATAACGACGAAAGTAGTTCTAGGCAGGGTGAACAAATATGGAGTAGATTTGAACCACCGATACACGACCATAAACCTTAGAGGGTGATAGAAACCACCCCTACGCTCTAATGATGCACATGGATGTTAATGAAATTCGGAAAGGATCCCACCGTGCCAAACATTTAAGACAACTAGATCATCTTCCTAATAAGGTCGAAAATCATCCCTAGGAGGGAGGAACTACCCCCTGGGATTGATGGATCTTAGAAGTTCTAACATCTGAGAAAAAAAATATAGGTTTTCGTAGTCTCAGGCAGGATAGACGAATCCAGAGTTAATTCGTTCCAACCGCCGACACAAGACTAAAGTCTACCACTAGGGGCTTGTAAAAACCACTCCTACGCTCAAATGATGCACATGGATGTTATGGAAATTCGGAAAGGATCAAGTACTTTTATCTTGTTGTTATTTGAATTCAGAAAAAAACTATATTTTTGAAGCTTATTATGTCAAGTATACCTCTGATTTGACACGACAATCAGTCAATCCTCTTAATGATGTTAAAACTCACCCCCTATGCAGAGTAAAAAAGCGGTACCAGATTCAGTTATTTTGTCCTAAGAGCTACAAGAATTTGTCCTTTGTCCTGAATTTTGGATTAATTAATAGAAATAGCTTGTTGTGGTTTGAATGCATATTCTCTTGTCTAGACTATAAAATATCTACCATTTTTCACACTTCATTATGAGTTATATTATTACTATAATTTTACCCTATTTCAAGGGATGTTTTTGGCCAAAAAAAATATTTTTTTAACTACGGATTCGAATCCAGCATCGAAAAATATACTAGATCCATGTATTTTGGTTCGTGGTAATGAACTTTTTTTTGTGTGGCTGTGTAATTATCCTTTTCATATTAAATCTTGTTTTGTTTAACCCTTTACCATTTTCCTAAAACAATATTCTTTTAAATGAAAACAATTAGTAGTTGTAGATTTTTTTTATAAGCATTTGTTGCGTAGAGAACAAGAATTTAAAAAATCATGTTTGCACTAAGAAAAACAGTCCGCCGTCCAGAGTTCCGACTTCTGAATTCCTTCTTTATCACGTCTCGTTTTGAATTTTCACATTTAACGGCTAGTAGTAAGCGTCTCTCCATAGAAACTTGTTCAGCCATTCTCACTTTACATTAAGAAAAGCTATCGGTTCGTAACACCGCGAAAAAGTAAGGGTTTGTGCTTCGACGGTGAATCTTACATTACAACCCTATAGAGAGACAGGAAGTCTTAGGGATCGCCATCGGCCTGGGCCATCATGAGTAACATCCAACGCAGAAGATCAGTTTATCAGACTGATGAGTAAGTGAAATAGAAGATTAACCCCAGATAGTGCCGCCGAGTTTAATCGGGGACGCAATAAAACAATACCAGTCAGTACAATAAAGCGTCCAAAAAAAACCGTTATTACGGCGTGGCAATAAGGCCAAACGGCTTCAGTGGTCGCAAAACCATCGTTCAACGTATTATAGACCGATGAATCAAAATTCCAAATTTTCAGCCAATCCACAGTCTTCGTTCGTCGGTCTAGGACTCAAAGAACGACACTAGATTGTATTGTTCCGACTGTCAAGCATGGAGATGGGTCTGTTTTGGCGTGGGAGCGCTTGGCTGGAGTGGGGGATTTAATAAAAGTCGATGGCATTGTAAGGCAAGAACAATATAAAAAAAATTTAATGGAAAACGTTATACCATCTGGGTTGTGAATAATCGGAAAGGGATTTGTGATGATGCAGGCCAACGATCCTAAACATACTTCAAAGCTTTGTACGGATTATCTAGCAAACTAAGAAGAAAAAATGATTAAAATGATGGCATGGCCACCACAGAGCCTAGACTTCAACCCCATTGAGTGGCCACGGGATGAGGTGGACAGAATCGTCAGAAAGGAGCCTCCCAACTCCAAAAATCATCTTTGGGGTCTTCTTCAAAGTGCCTAGAGAGCGTTACCATCCGATAAATCAAAAATTTAATCGAAAGAATGCCGAGAATAGTAAAAGCGGTATTAAATGCAAAGGGCGGTTTTTTTGATAAAAAATAATGTTTAATATTAAAGATAATTTTTTACAGTATTGATGATCATTTTTGTTTGTT
Organism: Pachyrhynchus sulphureomaculatus; assembly: GCA_019049505.1. Taxonomy (NCBI): domain Eukaryota; kingdom Metazoa; phylum Arthropoda; class Insecta; order Coleoptera; family Curculionidae; genus Pachyrhynchus; species Pachyrhynchus sulphureomaculatus. The sequence goes on from CM032455.1 coordinate 113,549,477, forward strand.
TTTATCTGTTGCATATATGATGTAATAAATGTTTTTCTTACATTAAAGTGTGTAAATTCATATATATATATATATATATATATATATATATATATATATATATATATATATATATATATATATATATATATATAATATAATTTCCAGATTGTTTAAATTCATGCGTTTTTTTTTTTGATATTTGAATAGTTTCTGGACATAACGACCATTTTACTTAGGTATGAAAGGGACAGTGCCGTTAGAAACACATATGTATTTTCAAGATTCATAGGTAGCAAGTTTGATGGCGCCCGTACTAGTTTCTATTTAGAACAACGCATTACGTTAAAAAAAAATCGATTATTTTTGAAGCAACACGGCACGATTCAGCAAGTTATGATTGGAATAAGTTGTTTAAAAATCGAAGGGTTAAGTATTTAGCTACAATTGCCAAATGTCATGCAAAATGGACATTATTATTCTGTATACAATCTTGTAAGCTGAAAGATGTGGCTATTAGTTATACAAGTAAGATCCACAAAAAATCAGTAAGGAAAAATGACATGTTACCAGCCATGAAAACATCGATGTTTAGTCATTAAGTGCCTAAGCTCCTAGTAGAATTATAAGATGAATCAAGGGTGGTCGTTTTATTTTAAGAATAATAAATTGAAAAAAAAAGGAGAATAGTGATATAAGGGAGAATACCTATTGGAACAGAGGAACCCATCAACGAGGTTGACACATGATACTGATGATTTTCAGAAAAAATATTGCATACGTAAAATGTTCAAAATCATGAACGTTAGAATGAAATATGGGCAAGCTATATCTTGAAGTCAACAAAAGACTTTATTGATAAAAGATTATTTATGCCAATATTTGTATAACATACGAATATTAGCAAATATTTCTGTGTTATCATATTTCAGTATATGGTGTTCTCTGTTTTAATATTTTTATCTGTAATTGATATTTTAGTTAATTTCAAGAGCTTCTTTTGCCTCACATTTATTTACAAACTTTTTTAATAAAAATGATTATTTAGTAAAAATAATTTGATATGTTACAGTGGGCAAATATTAGTTGAAATCTGACCCCCCCCCTAAATCCTTAAAGTAACGAAATATTTGACAGTTGTCAAGTTAGAGAATAACCCTGTTAGATCTGAAATTCCTATATAATAAATACACTACAATAACAATAAGTTGGCAACAAATTAACAGAGTCGATAATATACCAACATAAACCTATTTACATAACACTATTTACACTTAATTAAGAACACAAGTTATGGTTATAACTTACAGATACAGCTAATTTTACGAATCTTCGGCCGACAACAAATGCGTGATCGCATGTCGTATATTTACCTGATCGTTGACTACACTTATAACATACTTTCCTGAAATATATTCAGCATCGTTATGTGATTCTTCAACTATTGTCTCTGCTGTCTGGGCATTCCAACAAAGGATTCCTTCATCGTAAAAGGCAAGAACTATTCCGTTCTCTACACAGACTCCTTTTAACCTACATAAGATTATAACTTTAAATTTCGGTATGTTATGGAACATGATGAAAAACAGGGATAACATCGTGGAAGACTGCAACCTCGTAATTTAAAATTCAGGATTTATATTTGTTTATAATATATAGTCTAGCACAACATACTTTATAGGCCTGATTGGAAAAATAAATCTACAATTCTCAAGATAAATTATACAAAAAATATAAGAATGCAATATACCACAGGTACTTATGATTATCATATCAAAACTGAAACGTACACAGATTATTCCAACCTAACATTTGTAATAGCCCTCTGCGGGTAACAATAGTTCCTTGATCCACTAGGACCTCTGGGTACGATAAATGAGAGTTTCTCCAACAAAAAGTGAAAGACAATACTAAAATTAGCGATTCTAATGAAAAATATTATTAAATAAAGTATCCTACATCTATGAAAATTAAATCTTTGCAACAGAACTACATTGTTTATCTGTTTCTGTGGCTACACTTCATGTACCATGGAACCATAATCTAATTTGTTTCGCACCGTTTGTTGTACTGTGTCATAGTTTTTAAAATTATCTTTTTCTGTGGCTATACTCCATGTACCATGGAACCATAATCTAATTTGTTTCGCGCTGTTTGTTGTACTGTGTCATAGTTTTTAAAATTTCAATTCGTAAATTTTTAACAATATTGTATGTACGTACATATATATATATATATATATATATATATATATATATATATATATATATATATGTATATATGTATATATAGGTATATATATATGTATATATATATATATATATATATATATATATATATATATATATATATATGTATATATATATATGTATATATATATGTATATATATATATATATATATATATATATATATATATATATATATATATATATATATGTATATATGTATATATGTATATATATATATATATATATATATATATATATATATATATATATATATATATATATGTTATATATATATATATATATATATATATATATATATATATATATGTTATATATATATATATATATATATATATATATATATATGTATATATATACATATATATATGTATATATATATATATATATATGTATATATATATATATATATATATATATATATATATATATATATATATATATATATATATATATATATATATATATATGTATATATATATATATATATATATATATATATATATATATATATATATATATATGTATATATATATATATATATATATATATATATATATATATATATATATATATATATATATATATATATATATATATATATATATATATATATATATATATATATATATATATATATATATATATATATACATATACATATATATATATATATATATATATATATATATATATATATATATATATATATATATATATATATATATATATATATATATATATATATATATACATATATACATATATATATATATATATATATATATATATATATATATATATATATATATAAAGGGTGTTATGAAAATCGTTCAAAATATTGAAACTGGTGAATCCTTACAAAAATATTAATAGCGGTTCTGTTTTTTAACAGAAAAAATCGACACAAAGAAATGATAAAACGAAAAGATCATTTTTACGTTACCACTGGTAAACAAAACCAATGTTGCCGTGGAGTAACTAGAAGTTTCAAAACAAATTTTATGAAAAAAATTTAAATTGTTACCTTCGTAACGTAAAAAAATAAATACCGACTTTCTAGGAATCAAGTTTTGCGTTTTAAAGTTATAATAATTCTAAAATTTTATCCAAAGATAAACTATTGATCAATACGCTAAGTTATATAACTACTAGCATGTCTCACAAGGTATACAATCAAGCTCAAAGTGGAAGAAATTTAATGAGTATACTTTTTAATTTTTTATTTCATATTTAACCTTTGCTTTATGAGGGCCTTACACTCCTATCAAGAGTCAACGAAAATCCTTATATTATTAAAATTTCCAAACCAAAACCAGTTTGCGTGTAAAATTTTAATGCGATAGTGAATATGTAACAACCAGTAAACTTATTACGTGTAGCATCTATAAACTGAAACCTTATTGAATTTTGTTGGTCACATGTTTGCATAGACTGAGGATTCCCCAATTAGTTTTAGAAAATAAACATAAAATTAGTTGAATTTGCAGTTATGGACAGTATACAAATAACAATAAAAATAATTAAAATAAAAAACAATTAATTGTATCGGCATGCTAACAAATAATAATTAGTTTGTTTTGTTTTTAGTTGATATTGTGTTATTTTATACGAAATAATAGTTTTAAATAACTAAAAAATAAAACAGAAGTATTAAACGGTGTGTTGTTAATACCCGAACATTTAATTATTAGTTCGAGAATCAGATGACAATTAGTAATAAATTATCTCCACCCCTCAAGTTACTCTTATCAGAGATATCTCTCACTTTTTCTCTCGTTAAAAAGCCTTATATTTGTCACGTGAAAATTGTTTGTCGTTTCGGTACTCTCTTGGAATTGTTATTAGAACATCACCTCCTAAATTCTGGTTCCATTTTTCCCAAATAGGTAAGGTGAACTGTAGAGCCCATGTGAGCTGTTAAGGGGCAATAATCTGGAAGACGTGAAAACGCTCATCTTGTCGCACCTTATTGAGTACTGTCTTTTGAAAGAATAGATTAGAAATCTTCTTTATTATGATTCAATATTTTTTTTTTCAAAGTATGCGTATTATTTATTATTATTTTAATTTATTATTTGATTGTTTCTCAAATGTGAAAATTTTTTATTTTTTAAATTTAAAAATAAAAAAAGATTAAACGATAATATATATATATATATATATATATATATATATATATATATATATGTATATATATATATATATATATATATATATATATATATATATATATATATATATATATATATATATATATATATATCTTTACTGAAGGACCATCAGGAGTGATGATTGACAGTCAATCATAGGCGCGTTGAGCACAAAAATATGTTTGGTGTAGTGATGATAACTGTCCTGTAGTATATATATATATATATATATATATATATATATATATATATATATATATATATATATATATATATATATATATATATGGATTATATCCACCAAAAACATATAATTTTGCGCTTCATAAAAGCACGCTACACGCATCATCTGAGGAAAAGTTTCGGCCCCCAAGTTCTTCAAATCTTTGAACAAAAATAGGTCGCAGGGCGCTAAATCAGGATTATAGGGTAGACATTGTAACTCGGCGAATCCACTGCTTTGTTGTAAGGAGCACTATCATGTAAAAACTTTTTTCATTTCTAAATCTTCATGCACCATCTTGAAAACTGTAGTATCGGATAATCTAGCTTGTTTGGCAATTGTTCTTCTTGAAGTTCCATATCTGATACAGATGTAGGTGACCCTCTCGCCTTTATCTGTGGTTGGTGCCTTTTTAAATGTTTCATAGACAAAGGAGACCTACAGTTTAATGATGGTTCCGAATGGTCAAAGTGAAAGGACTTTACTAGGCCTGATATTACGGGTGGTTTGCCATTGCCTTCCCGAGAAAGGCGACCGTCACGTCGTAGTTTTTTTTTTTAACTACATTATTTTTCAAGCTGAGATTCGAAAGCGGGACTCCGGCCTAAAAAGCAGACACCTTATTCACTAGCCAATGGTCGCCAATCTCTTCGCTTCTCATCTTTGGCAGTTACTAGGATCTTTATTCATCGGTCTGACAGCAGCGTCTCAACCGATCTTTCTGATATGCGGTCTTTCTGAATGGAGTCTCGGCCACATCGAAAGTGTTTGTTTTACTAGGAAAAGAGATGGGCCGTCATTGTAGTATACCTGGGACATTTTTTCATGAATAACTTTTGATCCTCTTTAGTATGTAAGTACACGACATTGTTATAAACTTTTAAAGTAAAGTAATCACAAAAACCAAAGTAGTGGTACCAATTTTTTTTTAGCTTTAACTCCCAACAACTATATCCCTTTGACATATTTTCATCAACTCTAGCCCATAGAATAAATACAAATTTTGCAATAATATGTTAAACAATAAATAAAATACCTGTCATATTCATCCAGTGGCACATAACTTGCTAATTTCTTCCAAGAGTGATTCATGCCATGAATGGCAATTAGTCTCAACTCCCTATCAACGCAATGTTGTAAGGTGAATAAAAATCCCTGCAAGAAATATACAGAATAATTTTGTGACATGATGCGATCAATAGTAACACATACCCTATCACATTTAACCCACAAAGTACACAGCGGAGACTTTATCTCCGACATTTCAATTGTTGCGACAACATAACCATATTCAATATTCCATAAAGTTATTTTATTTTCACCACAGCCCATAATTAGACTGTCACAACCTAAAATAAAAAAAGCAACCGCATTATCTAAATGTAGTTTTTTACATTTCAATATTCCAAAATGACTAGGGAAAAGCGACAATGAATTTAACCTATCGGTGACAACCAATCATTGCCAAAAAGTACATATATATATATATATATATATATATATATATATATATATATATATATATATATATATATATATATATATATATATAGAGTGGTATGAAAACATTTAAATTCCCATCTCTAGTCTTAACATTTAAACGGTGTACAATTACAATATTTATTTATTAATCGTGTACATGCTAACAAACATTTTGAAGACAGTTATTGTTTATTAGAAATGTGCTTAGTTTTTAACGTATCAAAATTATGCATAAATAAAAGTATGGGAACATTTTTGTTATAAAATAAAAATTCCACTAATACGACAAAATGTCGAAATTATTTAATATTTAGTGGGATATCCTTTTGCGTCAATCACTGCTTGACATCTTCTGCCATAGAGTCAAAAAGTCTAGCACAAAAATCGGGTGATATTTTTTTCCCATTCTTGTTTTAATGCGATCCAAAGTTCGCACAGTGTGTCGCGTAGAACATGCTAGGGGGACAAAATTCATGTTATGATTTCCAGGAAATCTTATTTGCAAAACGTAAACAACACCACCAAACCCCGAATTCCGAGAAAAGGTTGTTTATCAAATTTGCAAGTGGCGAGTCATAAGCGTCAGAAGTCAGGTAATGAGTTTAATGCAGCTCTTTCAATCAATCAGTTGCAATTTAGCGACACTTTCGTGCACATCTTATAGTGCAATCTATTAATTTGAATTTTTAGTATTTTTTTTAAATAGCCTATATATATTTTAGCGTGTTTTTTTTTAAAAAAAAACTTTGAAAGTTCAGAATATACAGACATTCACCTCTATCCGGGCTAGTTTTTAGATATTACACAGAAATAACTTTATTTTTCGTAAAAATACACATATTGTTTAGCACACTTCAGTACAACATGTTTTTTTTTCTTTTTTTCTAGAACACGTTTACTCTATTTCAAGGGTAGCCTTTTTTGAGGAGTGGTTGAAACACACGAAGAATGAAAAAAACTCGCGTGTATATGACTTTCTTTCTTCAAAATTTCACTTTGGTGACATTACTGAAAGCAGCCAAAAAGAAATAAAGTTGAAGATATCCAACTTGTCTAATAAGTTTGGTGCCAAATGGTTGGCTTCAGGAAAGTCGAAGGAGCGTTTTTTAATTAAAAATAAGAATTGGTTGGATGAAGCAGACATACAGTTTTACTGCGAGTTCTTTTGCGCCACAACCTTCAACATCAAGTGAGAATGTGACTCCCGCAGGAAGACCTCGCAAAGATTTCGAGGAATCGTCGTTTAAGACGAAGAAACGTCGCGTCGTGGATCTGGTAGAATCCCGAAGTGTCAGTGAATTGGTGACTGCTGCCGAAATTGCTGTGCGTTCAGCAGGGCAAAGGAAAATTGCCAATGTGATTAGAGACATTAGTGAGAGCCCAGATAATATTATTAAGTCTAAAAATACCAGTTCCGTTAATCCTAGGCGATTAAGTAGTGACGAAGCCTTAGCTTACTATATAGATTCTAAGTCAACAACGCATTCTTACAAACAAACTAGGAAGTGGTCCATGAAGGCGGGGCATAATGTGTTTCCGTCATATTTTCGTTTAAAAAAGTCCAAACAGGCCTGTTACCCTGCAGAGGAGCACATTGCTATAACAGAAACTCGTGCTGAAATAAATTTGCAAGCCTTATTAAATAAAACAGTGGAACGTCTAGTATTGGCACAGAATGAAGTTATCAGCAGTGTGCTCCCAACAAGTTCATCGTTTACACTTGTTAGTAAATGGGGGATGTGATGGAAGTTCTGGGCACAGCATATACAAACAGAGATTTGAGAACACTGAATATACGGACGAGTTTCTTTTCGCATTTTCTTTAGTTCCCCTTAAGTTATATGATGGCAAAATCCTCGGCCTTCATCAACTTTGTATTGTCGCCCAATCAAATTTATATTTGCCAAAGAAACGAACGACTTCACGTTAGTGGAGACAAATAGATTGTTGGAAGAAGTTAATGCTCTTCTTCCAACACTTATCAACTTTGGTGATACTCAAATCTCTGTAACACACGAACTTTTGCTGACAATGACAGACGGAAAGGTGTGTAACGCCTTAACGGAACTTAGTTGAATTCAAAAAATTTTGTCTTGAAACCAGAAAACATTATCTTAGTCTCTATTCGTGGTACTGTATGCCTGCTACTGTGCATAAAACTATTAATTCACAGCACAGAAGTCATCAAAGCGGCATTGCTTCCAATTGGGCAGCTTTCCGAAGAGGCTCAAGAAGCACGGAACAAAGATTGCCGCAGATTTAGGGAGTACAACACCCGCAAGTGCTCGCGTGTTGCCACGAATAGAGACTTACTGTGCATGTTAATTATAACATCTGATCCTTTGATCAAAACCCACATTTATTAACCAATTTTCATGATTAATACCTTATTTTATTTTCCAGATACGCAGCTGTCAGAAAAATGTATAATATTTTGTTTTTCTTTTGTTATTGCGCTTTTTTACCGAAAAAAAATAATGAATTTTACACGAAAAAATTTTTTTTCTCTCCATTAATTTCTAAATAACTCCAAAACGATAAAAGATAGAATAAAATAATATTCAATCGACTTTAATAAAATTTTGTTACGCATTTTTTAATGTTTTATTTATAAAAATCTGACAAGTTGTTCCCGAGTTATCGTTAGATATGTCTGCGTAGCTGACTAATTTAGGGGAAAAAATTAGCCACGCCCATAAAAAAAACCAACGCGATGAATTTGTTCTTAAAATAACTTAATATGCCTAGAATATACATAAACAATTGAAATAAGTGAAAAAATAATTTTGTCCAGCTAACTTGTACTAGTCGACACACTGTGGTTCGTCCCGGTTTTTTATATTTCTTTTCCTAATTTGTTTATCCAGATAGTGCCAAAGATTCTCTATCGGGTTCAAATCAGATGACTGTGAAGGCCAGCGCATCAACCGAATCCTTTGTTCAGAAAATCAATTCTTGGCCAAGCGAGATATATGTTTTGGGCATATATATATATATATATATATATATATATATATATATATATATATATATATATATATATATATATATATATATATATATATGAAAAATGTATTCCGTACACACAGTTATATTTATTTAATCAGGTCTTTTAAGTGCTTAAGGTCACTTTTGTTCAACTTAGTTTTAATTCTAAAACTTATTAATAGACGAATAATAATAAAAGACTGGAAACACAAAGTGTCAATATACATATAAATAGAGCTTATAAGAGCAATCGCCTTTTATTTAAATTAGTTATTTAATTAGTTAAGTAACCCCGCACTTGATATTTATTTTGCTAGTGTGTCCACAACTAATAATATCATATTTAAAAATTGTTTTGTTCTTCAACTTCGTCTATCCAATCTTAGAGCCGTCTTTAGAGCCGACAGGTTTAACATTGAAGTGTGACATATATTGCGTCTGCTAGTATCTACTATAACCACGGTACCGTCAAAGAGGAAGAATGAGCCGGGCCTGCGGTAAACTGTTAAATATTAATTATTGAATTTTAAGATTTTTCTTTTAAAAGGTATAATTTGAAATTAAACCATATCATTAATAGGAACAAAATCATTTAAATAAATTGGTTAAAGATAAGATGGCTGCATCTAGGTATTACCTAAAAAAGATTGTAGTCAAACACACAATAAATGTTTAATAAATGTTAACAACCTGTTATAAAATATGAAATAAAAACACTCAATATCTAGTACGCATTTAGTAGTAATTATAATTCTTGTAAAAATAACCTGTAGTTTGCAGGCGGTGAAAAAAAGAGAAAAATGAAGCTTACAAATAAAAATTATGAAAACAGCAAATTAAAAACAAACAATAGACAGTGCTGGCCTCGGCAGCATAGTGGTTTAAGAGACTATATGTTAAACCGATGGTCGTTGGTTCGATACCGACTGGGTGTTTTTTAGGTAGTAGTTAATGCAGAAATGCAATAACGCTCATGGTAGATCTACCGCATTGTCCTTGGGCAACGCGGATATTATAACATTCCCGTCAATATATTTGCTTAATATATTTCATTAGAGATACAATAAGCAAAAGGGTAAAAATCTCTATAGTGGCGGGGAGGTCGACTGTAAAAAAAAAGAACAGTTGTTTTATGTATTAATATATGTTTGGTTTTCTAATAACTGTTTTAAATATTGACATTTCATGTGGTTATCCTCGTGACATGTCTCAGCATTATTTCCTAATGAGAGAATAAGAATTATTATTTATGTTTTGTATAAATTTGAACTGTTTACGGATTTTTTTTTTTTTGTTTTTGGAAATATAGTAAAAAAAGACAAAACTCTCTCCTTCCTGGTCAATTCATTTCAGTAGCAGACGAAGCTCATCTTCTACCTTGTTATCGACCAAATATTTCAGTGCTGCCGCAGTTTTTCATATGTCAGTCCGAAACTCGACTTTTTTGACAATAAATTATACAGGAACAAACATATATATTATTACATAGGAGTTTTCTATATATTTTGCGTACATAGATTGCAGACATGGCTGAAGAGCCAGAAGACCTCAGGAAGAACCCCCTACTCTAAAAAAAATGTTATTACCTTTTAAAATTAACGACCTGTGGGTTTAGATAAGTGATGACTATCGATAGTTATCGATACTTTTTAGGTTCGCCTATTGTTATTTGTTATATAAAAAAATCCCATGCCTAGTCATAACTATAAATATTAGAAAAATGTTAAAACAAACCTTCGATGTTGTGTAATGAAGATACATAATGTTCTACTGCTTCAAATTCGCTAATGCGATCAATTTTTTGGTAGTCAGCAGCGAGTTGATAACAGTGGATATAGGTCTTCTTATTTTCTAACTCGCTACAAGCCAAGTGCCAGCTTACAATTATTTTGGGCGTCGTTTTCAGCACGGAATATTGTACGTCGTCAGCGAACCTAAAATGTGTCCAATAAATTACATTGTTTAAATAAAAACTTATTAGTAAAAACAATATGATCAACAAGGTCAATATTTGTAAGAGAGTGCCTTTCATGTTGAATATTATTTTTCTCTAGGTGTAATTAATCTCGCTTAATATATCTTATATAGAAGTGTTAAAAAGAAGCTATTTTAAAAACACATCTTCAAAATATACGTATAGTGGCCCTAGAGTAAATGTACAAAACTGTCATAATTTGATTGCATAGAAAACCTCATACACTGCTTATACGTGGCTATTTCGAAAATTGTTTACTTTATTCTGGTTAGTTTGTAGGTAACTAAAATTGATTTAATAAACTTTTCGATCATATTATTTTATTATAAAGTAGTAGCAGTATGATTGGAGAGAATTATAATTAAGCATATAGACCAGAGAGATCCTTTTTCCTAACCTTAGTAATGCCTAATTTCCTCAAATGAAAACTATAAAAATGTAACCAGACATGTCCACTTTCGGACAAGATATGTTAACGATATTCTCTGCATTTGGAAAGAAACCTATAGACAATTGCCATAGTTCCTATTAACTTTAAATAAAATCAATCATAACATCCAATTCAGAAATTCAAGTAGACAAATCACTTAGTTTTTTAGAATTAAAAATTTCAAATGTAGAGAACAAAATGGAGTTCGATATTTTCCGTAAACCAACTACAACGGACACCATTACGTGCTAAATCAAATCAATCTTAGCAAATCAAAATGTCAACCTTCCACAGTCTCATACACAGATTAACTAACATTCCACTAAGTACGGACAATTATCTAAAAGAATTGAACATAATCAAAAGAATAGCCAAAAACAATGGATATAATCCAATTATAGATAAACTGGAAAAAAATAAAAAACATAAAAAATATACTTAAACAATTTTACACTTCCGACGTAAAATACGAAAGCAGAAAATGGTTTGCTATCAACTATATCGGTGGTATTAGTAACAAAATCAACAATAGTCTTAATAAGTTAGAAATAAACTGTATAAGTGTTAATAAAAACAATATAGCCCGATATCTAGTTAATAACAAAGAAAGATCTAACAAATATGGAAAATCGGGTATATATGAACTTAATTGTGATGACTGTGACGCTGTCTATGGGGGGCAAATGGGACGAAACCTGCAACAAAGATTAAAAAAACACACACTCTATTTTAAATAAACAAAAATCAACAGGCTTTGCTAAACACTGCATAGAAAATAATCAACTTTTTCATAATGGGAGGATGAAGTTGCTATACAGTGCTCAAAAAGGAAAACGTATGGATTATTTAGAAATTCTCAGCACAAAAAAAAAACATTAAAAATAATATAAAAATAACGAACACCCAAATAGAATTTGGAAGAATTAGATGCCGTGTTAAGATAGACTACCTGTAATTAACCCAATTTTATTACCTTTTAATTCAAATTTAGCACCAATTAACCATTCAAATGTAATATCTTCTTAAGTTTAGTCTTATTATAAATCTCTTCGAAAATGATCGCGAGACCGAAACACGTGTCAGAGTGATTTGAATAAATTCAGTTAACTATACAGTTATACTATACTTTACTTTAAAATTGTAAATGTCTAATTTTCGTTTGTGACGGCCTTCAATCCATCCAGTCCGACCTAAGATGGGTATTCCACTTATCCTGCACCAACATCATGCCTGTCCGCAGTCGTCGTCAACTCTCAGTTATTCCGAATCTGACTTTAGATATGCATTCCACCCGAGTACTGGGCGAAGAAGAAGACTTCACTGTCAGTCTCTGTCGGTCCGAGCGGCCTTTTACCTACAATATGCCTTTTACAGCAATATCAGCTTTTGAGAGCTGAGAGTAACAGCATGCCGTAGTATCTGGCCTGGCTAATATAATTAAATAAAAAAGTATATGGCCTGCCGGAAAACACACCCATGACTCGAGGTAACGTAAACCAGAATTATACCGTGAAACCACAGCGGTTATAAAAACTACTGGCAAAAACTTATAGAAGTAGTATTTACACACACAAATTATAGGCAAACATCCTATATCTGGCTGTATAGACGCATACTAAAGATGCCCTGGACTCATAGAGTCACGACGAACTACTGAGACGTATTCGGAGGAAAAGAAAACTCCTAACAACCATCAAGATACGAAAAACCTCTTACATAGGACACATTTTGCGCAATAAGTACTTGTTGCTACAAAACATAATTGGCAGGGAAGAATGGAGGAAAAGAAAAGTGTCGGCACGAAGACGTCTTGGCTCGAAAACATAAGGGAGTGGACGAATCTCAGCGTTAAAGAACTGTTCGATGCGGCAAGAGATAGAGACGGATTAAAAGATGTGGTCGCCAACCTTCAATAGAAGACGGCATGAGAAGAAGAAGATCCTATACCTGCCTCATCTTAACTAACTGTGGTGATAATCATGAAAATATTTCTAATATAAACAAGAAAGAGCTAAGTATGTTGCATCCCATTTAGACATATTAAACATTCAATTGCAAAGATCACTTTACATTGTTATTAATTGAAAATGCATGCGCCTCTCGTCGAGACAATATTTCCTAAAAACAGCATTGTAAGTAATATAAGCAAACATAGCTAAGTGTAACACAACGACGCTACGGGTAATGATCTATTGGACCAAAGTTAAAACATTAGAGAGACCTTGTAACGCTTATTTTTCACATGCCTTTCTCCTTATCGTTATTTCAAGTATGCGCAGTATTAACGTTAGGGAATTACAATATTAGGTTAGTATTCATCTTCTATAAACTTTTACTTCTATTTCTTTTTATTCATTTTCATTCATTTCATGGTTAAGCCCACCGGTTATTAGTATTTGATGGGTCAACACAAGTTTCTAAATTAAAATTGTGTCTAGCAGGTTTCTATCGCTTCCTTCAATATTTCCAAGGTAATATGAATGTGAGATAAATGAAATTTCATTTGAAATTAGCACTACACACACTGTAATGCCATTGTGCCTAAGATTGCAAAATCCCAACATAATCTGAACCATAATTAACTATTGTGTTATTTGCAATAAAATATTATCATTTCACTATGTCAAATAATAATAATTATACTAGTGATAATGGCAGGGTGCTGTGGAGGCGGACCCCTGTCGTACAAACAGCTACAGCACCACCACAACAACAACAACAACGACAAACGATCCAAACAACCGCCTCAGCTGAAACTACTCCCGATAGTTTTTACCAGATCCGACATTGTGGGTGATGGAAATTGCCTTTTCCCGTGCAGTTAGCTTACACTTATATGGCCACCAAAACCATCATGAAAGACTCCGAGAGGCTGCTCTAAGATATATACAACAAAACTGGTCGGAACTTAACACATTTTCACTAATTGAGGACGACGATATGAAAGACTTCAATAACTACTACAACTATATGATGAGGAAAAATGGCACCTATGGAACGAGCCTAGAGATACTTGCCCTCTCAGAAACCCAGAATAGCAACTTTCATATCTTCTCAAAACAACGAAGAACAAGTGATAGAAAAATAACTTTTAGGGACAAGCCAACAATAATAAGCACAAGAAAACACACCGAAACTATTTACCTTCTACTAACAGGCAACCCAATGTCGGGACACTTTGAGCTTCTGACACCACAAAACACTAAAAACATCCCAAAACAACAGTAGACCAATAAAAGAAGCATCGGGCGAGCGACGTAACGGTCGAGGACGTCGCGGGAAATGGCAGCTCGACCAACACGATGAAGACCGGGCAACTGACAATGGACCTGCCAAAAGTGTTGTGCCGGCGAGTAAGCCGACACCCACCAAGGCGGGAAAATCAAGGCAACGCATGAGTTATACTACAGGAACAAACGAACACACCATGCGTTGCTCTGATAAAAGCACAAGTCCTGACAAAGAAACCACTGAGAAGGGAATCACTCGCCGCCTAGACCCCACCACCATCAATCCCAAACGTAACAGACGAAGTATTTAATCAAAAACTCCCGCACCGACAAAGAAATCCCAACAGCACAAAACCAAAATTCAAACTGCAAATAAGAATAGAAAACCAAATCAACAACATCAGGAGATATCTAGGACACCTTACCCAGTTTATCAACGGGAACGTGTCCAAACGAGTCACACAGAGTATAAACAAGATCAAGTCCGGGTCTCCCAACAGAACACTGCCAGAAATCCTGGATACTCTGAAACAAAAATTATCCGTATATGCCGCAAGACTTTGTAGATACAAAGAACCAAACGCGAGGAAAGATACCAACAACCTTTTCCGAAGAAGCCAAACACAGTTCTACCGGAAAACTATGCACAGCAAACAGACAGCAGTGACCGAACCACCAAACAAACAAGAACTCACAGATCATTGGAAAAGTATCTGGTCAGAACCCAAACTACCCAATAATAACATCCCCTGGATCAAAGCGAAAGAAGGCAAAGATAAACAAGTGACGGAACAGGAAAATTTCACATTAACTACTGTGGGACCAAAGAGCATGATGAGGCGCCTGGATGCAAGAAATTCCGGAGGTAGAATGGCCCCCCGTTCGGATCTCCGGGTGGGGGCTGGTTCGGAGGCGTCGACTTGCAGACATCAAAATTTTAAGATAGATTTTTGCAACATACGAGGTATAAACTCGAACATAAATTCAGTGCATCAACACCTGCAATCAGATAAACCTCATGTACTCGCTCTATGTGAAACCAAGGTCAGTCCGTCGACCAGCACGGTCGACTATCTTTATCCTGGGTACGACTTCTATTCCCGATTTAGGCGTAACTTTGGAATCTGTCTTTTTGTCAGAAGCGACCTCTCTTGTCAACGAGAAGAAGATCTGGAGCCCCCAAACTTTGATGTTATGTGGTTAAAAATAACGACTCAACAAACCACAAGGTTTATCTGTATCCTGTATCGACCACCAAGTGATACCAATTTTCGAACACTTTTCGCTTCTCTTGCAGACACCATCGATCATCTACAAAGTAACTATCCAAGTGCCGAAATTGCCATCCTGGGCGACTTTAATGTCCACAATATCAACTGGCTCAAATATTCAAATACTACCGACGAACAAGGTCGTGAAGCTGAATCATTCTCAATCAGTTGTGGCTTAACTCAGCTTATTGACGAACCAACACGGATCCCTGATCGAGACGGGGAGTTCGCCAGTCTTCTTGATCTGTTTTTAACCACCAATCCGGAGATTTACACGGTCACCGTAAATCCGCCGTTAGGTTCTTCCGACCATAAACTGCTTTCGACATCGAGTATCCTGCCAATCAGTGACAGAGAGGCACCTAGGCCGCGCAAGATTTGGCACTACAAATCTGCTAAATGGGAAGATCTCATGGAATACTTTCGAACTTTCCCTTGGATGGACGTTTGTTTTCGATTCGATAACCCATCTGACTGCGCCAGGGAGGTCTCTCCGATGTTATTTTGGCTGGTATGGAAGCTTACATCCCTTTTTTCGAAGAAATGCTCCTCCAACGGCAAGCCTTGGTTCGACCGAAAATGCAAAGAAGCTGTTGCTTCTAAACATATTGCCTACCGACAATGGCGTGAAAATCCTAACATCGTAAATCGAAACATCTTTGTTCATGCCCGGAACAGATGCAAGGGAATTATCGACGAAACCAAGGAGGCACACAATCAACGAATTAGAAAACAAACTTCTCGCTTGTCCCAACAATTCCAGGTCCTTTTTGGGCAGTCGCTAAGGCAGTTAGTCAAAATTTTACCAAATCCACCATACCACCACTCACACGGCCAGATAATTCCATTGCAACCACACCTGTTGAGAGAGCGAACTTGTTGGCTGAACTCTTTGCTTCACATTCTACAGTCGATTTCCAAGGAAAAACACCACCTACTATTCCCATATTGCAGTCAAGGATGCCCGATGTTGTCTTCAGACAGCGCATCATAAAGCGTATTTTAATGAAGCTAGACACCAAGAAGGCTTCTGGCGCTGACGGAATACCTGCCATAGTTCTCAAAAACTGTGCAAGCGAACTAACACCAGTTTTCTGTAGACTTTTTTAACCTATCCTACAGAAAGGGAATATTTCCGTCCTGCTGGAAATGTGCCACGGTTCAGCCGATACCTAAAAAAGGTAAGAAGACCTTGCCAAATAACTACCGACCAGTTGCACTGCTTTCAATAATATCGAAAGTCATGGAAAAGGTTATCAATGAGCATCTTCTAAAATATCTTGAACGATTCAATATTATTAGCGATCACCAATATGGTTTTCGTAAACATAGATCAACAGGAGATCTTCTGACTTATGTAACACATGTTTTGGAAGAACGCAATTGAACACTTTGGAGAATCTCGAGCGGTTGCTCTTGACATATCCAAGGCATTCGACCGTGTTTGGCACGATGGACTGTTGGCTAAGTTGCGCTCTTATGGTATGTCTGAAAGGTTCTGTTTGTGGCTCTCATGTTTCCTCAGAGAGCGTTCTTTACGAGTGGCGGTCGACGGATTTCTTTCTAACACCCTCACTATCAACGCTGGTGTGCCCCAGGGCTCCATACTGTCTCCTACTCTCTTTCTCATTTACATTAACGATCTGCTGGAAAAGACCGGGAATCCAATCTATAGCTTTGCAGATGACAGTACGCTTGTCTCTTCATTCACCTTGAACGCTCGGACATCGGCTGCTCAGGCGAATGTCCGCAGACAGCAGGAGGTCGTTCAACTCAACAAAGACCTGGAAGAAATTCTATCTTGGGGTGACAGTAACCAAGTGGAATTTAACGCTACAAAAACCCAAGCGGCAGTTTTTTCTAAAAAAGTTAACGTTGCTGAACCCGACATAGTTATGTCGGGGCACTCCATTCCCCTAGCATCGTCGCTCAATTTGTTGGGCGTTAGTTTGGGAGCAAATATGTCTTGGCATGAACATGTTGCAGGCATAGCAAGGAGAGCTTCTCAAAAGTTGGGAATATTATTTAGAACCAGAAAGCTTTACACCCCACAACAACTGTTAATTCTTTACAAAGCCCAAATTCGACCAACTATGGAATACTGCTCCCACGTTTGGGGCTCCGCTCCCAAACATACACTGCATTTGTTGGATTCTGTTCAGAGAAGAGCGGTCCGTCTGATTGGGGACCCGGAATTGACCGGCGGCCTTGATTCGCTGGAACATCGAAGAACGGTTGGCGACTTGAGTCTGTTCTACAAGTATTTTCATGGAAAGTGTTCGAAGGATGTAGCCCGCTTAATTCCTCCCAAAGCGGTGCATGTTAGAAATACACGTCGCGCTGGTGCTTCGCATCCGTATGAGGTTCAGCTTGTTACTCCGCGTACAACGCTTTTCAAGCAATCTTTTATATGGAGAACGTCATCCCTTTGGAATGATTTGCCCAGCGCTGTGTTTCCCACCGAGTACAATTTACAGCGATTCAAGAACAACGTGAAATCGCTTTTTTCCGCACTCGTGCCGCTCCTGGAGCGCTTTAGGGACTTCCCTGCAGCACGTGTGCTAGACCAATAAAAAAAAAAAAAAAAAAAAAAAAAATTTCAATTTTACTGTATTTTCTTAGTGGTTTGTATACCTAAGTAGGAAAAATAATAACCGGTCAAGTGCAAGTTGAACTTGCACAATTAGTGTTCCGTAAGTTGACTGCTTTTAAAATAAAAAATAGTCTTACGGTGGTATCAAATAATCACTGATTTCACAAAACACAACCCAAATGAGTTTTCAACAAAGTTTGTTTCCAATCTTTACTGGAAACTGATGACCTTGATTTTTTTTTTTTTTTTTTTTTTATACCAGATAAATTATTAAAGGTAATGCACTCGTGATAATTTTCGTTCAATTTACACCCCGTGAAGAATATTTCAGAATTTTTTCAAAATTTTTTGATCAGTATTTTTCGAGATAAGGACAGCGATTTTTCGCGATTTTTTAAACATAATACAAAAAAAAGTATGCGCAAGTATTACATTACATATATATCTTTACTTCTTTACTCGTGTTTTCACAAGCTTTCATTTGACACCACACTCGAGGACCTACTTCTAAAAAATTTTTTTTTTCACTTTCGATTTCACACAGATAGACCCCAAAATTAACCCCTTAAGTCAAACTTCAAAAATTTGACTTTCAAAACTAACATGGCTCTGATGACTGCCATCAATTCCGAAACAAATAGTCCTTATATTTAATTTTCTTCCCTTTTTCGCAAGGACGGTGGGCGGTCGAATGTATCAAATAAACATAACAGTGGCCTAACCAAAATAAGTGTTGCAAAAAAATAAAGAAAGGGTAATTTTTTTAGTAAACTCTACAACCTGGCAAAAACTTAGAAGATGTTCTGTTTATTTATAAATATGACGTTGAATTGTAATGTAATAGTACTACTCACCCATTGATATTTTCAAGTTGCAACACTTTCTTATCTAGTCCATTTTGCCCCCTTCTTCCAAAAATATACATTAGCGAATACATCTGCTACCGGTCCTTCCCTGATTTCACTCTGATGTTCTTTTGTCCACAACTCTATATATGCTACAGTGTTTTCTGTGGACACTACCATTTCTAAGGATTCCTTAAATATACAATTATTGTTCATGGCCATTCTTTGCACGCTCCCCTTGTGAATCCACATGTTTTGGGCACCTATTTGTAAAGAATATCGGTTTTAAGGATTATTTTAATTAAAAGACAATCACATAACAAGTATGCTGTAAATATGGGGGGAAAATAATTATTCTTATATATTATAAAACGCAACGTCTCTCTCTCTCTCTGTTTGTCCGTTAGTGCGCTTATCACTCGAGAACCACTTATTCGATTTACGTGTTTTTTTTAAATTCATTTCTCTGGCCAGGTTTTAATATATATTTTGTCACGTTAGGTAACACAAGGAATAAGCAGTGACGATAATAGTGAATTAAGTCGGAAAAAAGTTTGCGACCAGTTCTTGGAAAAAAAAAACCTAATTGTATAGTCCATGTCAGCGGAGCCGCGGGCACAACTAGTACACTAATAATGGGCGCTCCTTAAGTATAGCTAACGTTAATAATTTAATACCACAATATGTTACTACTGCCTTTTTCCACAAATTGAAAAATTGTTGGTGATGGCGTTAATGATGTGCACGTTCTGCACGAATTTCAACAGGTCTTGGAGGATCGTTATTTGGTAAAGTTCGGGTAATTAGAGATAACTTTTAGGTTTATTTAGAAATTTGGATAGGACTGAGGGGTATGGAATATTTATTCCATGTCATATTGTGTAGGTCTCAATGCGAGTGATTCTGCTTTTTCAACGTTAGTTTGTGGTGTGAAGGTATTTTCTTGTAGTAACTTTTTAACTTTCGTGTTAAGACGTCAAAGAGAATTGACCTTGGTGGACAACCCCTTTAGAATATCTTCCCATGCTTTGTTTTTATACTCCATAGCATTCCTTACTGAGAGTCTAAGGCCATTTATTCTCCTACTATGACATTACCACCTACTCCTAAGCCTATTCTTGATCACAATCATATTTATTATTAACTGGAGCAGTTCCTCTTCATTTTTGACTTTTTAGAGGGTGATGCGGGTTTCCGAAGATATGTTCGATCCAGAGAACGACAAAAATCAGTACAAAATCGCTGTATGCTCGTAATGCAACAGTAAGACCCAACGAGTTACACTGCTGATTGGAGTCAGCCCAATATTTACATACTGCCCTGTGATGGTTCGATAGACTGAAGATCAATAAAAAAAATTATAAATGCAGTTTTAGTAGTTACAATTTTTAATTTCTAGTCGGTTATTACCGATGTATATGTGAAAAAGTTCTCTATCGATGTGGGGCAAACCTTTGGCAGCCTTTGATAGATGGCTGGTATACTGTTAATATTGGGCTAACAATAGCCAGCAATGCAACTTGTATATTACTGTTAACAGTTTGCTTGCTCATCCTTCATATTTATTTTACTAGAATATTAAAACTTACTTTGAGGCAAATAACGTAGAAAGAAAGAGAGTAAGAATAATCGACTAAATAATAAAATCGTATTCAAATTAGTCAATCAGTCAATCATCGCTCCTGATGAAGCTAACATGGTTAGCGAAACGCGCGTCGAGTGCAAAAAATAAAGTGTTTGGTGTAGTGGTGATATATACTGAGTAGTATCAAATTATACTAAGTAATAAATAAATTAGAATTATTTCAACAAACACAGATTGTGGCCATAAAACTCCAGCAACGAATAGAGGACATTTTCCACTAAAATTCGTAAATAATTATATTATTAGAGCTTCTTGTATTGATAAACCATTCCAATGCCCCTGAAGCGCTTGTGAATAAGAGATACATTCTCCTGTATTAGCAGGCAAGGTAAGCTTAGTATTTTTTGTTGGTGTTGTTGGTTTGCCTTAAGATATGTAGCGAATAGCTTTTTGCAAAATAAATAGGGAATTAAATTGATATTGGCTGCAATATATCGGTTTACCATATCTTAAATGGGCTTCCACCAAAGTAAACATTTCTTGCTATTTCCCAGTTCATTTGAAACCACTTGGCCTGTACAGCAAACAGATGTCAATTTATTTTTTTTTATCTATTTTTTTTTATGGGTCTAGCACACGTGCTGCAGGGAAGTCCTTAAAGCGCTCCAGGAGCGGCATGTGTGCGGAAAAACGATTCACGTTGTTCTTGAATAGCTGTAAGTTGTAATCGGTGGGAAACACAGCGCTGGGTAAATTAATCCATATAAAAGACTGCTTAAAAAGCGTTGAACGCGGAGTAACAAGCTGAACCTCATACGGATGTGAAGCACCAGCGCGACGTGTATTTCTAACATGCACCGCTTTGGGAGGAATTAAGCGGGCTACATCCTTCGAGCACTTTCCATGAAAATACTTGTAGAACATACTCAAGTCGCCAACCGTTCTTCGATGTTCCAGCGAATCAAGGCCGCCGGTCAGTTCCGGGCCTCCAATCAGACGAACAGCTCTTCTCTGAACAGAATGCAACAAAGGCAGTGTATGTTTGGGAGCGGAGCCCAACTTTTGAGAAGCTCTCCTTGCTATGCCTGCAACATGTTCATGCCAGGACATATTTGCTCCCAAATTAACGCCCAACAAATTGAGCGACGATGCTAGGGGAATGGAGTGCCCCGACATAACTATGTAGAGTTCAGCAACGTTAACTTTTTTAGAAAAAATTGCCGCCTGGGTTTTTGTAGCGTTAAACTCCACTTGGTTACTGTCACCCCAAGATAAAATTTCTTCTTCTTTATTAAGTTGATCGACCTCCTGCTGTCTGCGGATATTCGCCTGAGCAACCGATGTCCGAGCATTCAAAGTGAATGAAGAGACAAGCGTACTGTCATCTGCAAAGCTGTAGATTGGATTCCCGGTCTTTTCCAGCAGATCGTTAATGTAAATCAGAAAAAGAGTAGGAGACAGTATGAAGCCTTGGGGCACACCGGCGTTGATAGTGAAGATGTTAGAAATAAATCCGCCGACCGCCACTCGTAAAGAACATTAAGGGCCTAAATATGGTCACTAAATTTCGGTTTATCATCAATCTAGACACCCAACAACTTGAAGTCTTATTGGAAATGTGTATATGACCTGCAGCCATTGCAAATTTAAAAGTAACCAAGACTGAACTTTCTGCACGTCGACAGACACGCTGCTCATCAACGCATAGGCCTTCCTTCCCACCCAGGAAAGAGTGATGTCATCCGCAAAAAAAAAATAAACTAACCTGAAATATAGATTGTGGCCAAATCGTTAAAATAAATGAGGAAAAACAAGGGAACTAGTACCGAACCTTGCAGGACGCCATACTTAATAGGAAGCGCCTCAGACGTGCCAGACCCAACCCTTACCAGCTGTTTTCTATATTTTAAGTAGAACGAAAACCACTGCAGAGCAACTCCTTTAAAGCCCTATAAAGATAGTTTGCGCAGCAGTATTTCATGGTTTACACAGTCGAAAGCCCTTGAAAAGCAGCAAAAGGCTGGTGCAGCGATATCACCTTTATTGAGTCCAAAATATAAGGGCTCTAAGAAAGAAAACAGAGTCAGTTTTTTTTAATCTTTTGAAACCCAAACTGGGAAGGGTGTAGGATAGTGTGGTGATTAAGGTAGCTGAGCATTGGACGAAAATTTCCTGTGTCACTGAGATTACTTCCTTTGTGAATTGGTCGGATAATGGTTGTTTTTAAGCATTCAGGGAATAAATCATGGTCAAAGTTATCAGGCATGGACATTCTTATTGAAATTCCATCAATTCCAGCAGTTTTTGTTTTTGATGATTTTTATCCATATTTATTTCCATTATGTTGGTGTGAAGGAAGTTAAATGAATCAGCAAAAGAGATTCTCGCGAATGAGAGCGGTTCAACTTATGTGTGTGTGTTTGTGTGTAAATTACATGTTAATCTCTTGGCTATAGAGTAATAGAATGAATTAAAGTGTTAGTGTCCAAGTTAGTCTGCTCTATTAAAGTACGCGACTTACCTTTAAGTTCGTTAACTATTGACGAGTGTTCTTTGGTCTTATTATGAGCATTATACAACCTATGATTAACTTGTCGGTAAATAGTCCTACATCTACTGAACTACAATAAGAAGCCTCCTTAAACTTTCATACATTTATGAATAGTATGGAGTGAACTAATACCAGAAGTTAACCAAGGTTTTTAGTTTTAAATTTTAATTTGCGAATGGGAAAATTATCATTGAAAATTTTATTAATCTTGAAATTGAGTCCTAGGAATTAAGTACCTGACGCCAATTAGCTTCAACCACTTGTCTAATCGCCTCACGGCTTACGTGCTTTTTTGGTTTCATGGGTAAAGGAAAAGCGAAAGAAACACCTCATGGTCCGAAATTCCAAATGGTTGAGATTTCCGTTTTTTTTTTTTTTTTTTCCGGGAAATTTGCACAAATATAATCAAAAAGTGTGCGCAGATGAGCAGTTATTCTTGTTGGTTGATCTACCAATATGCAAAGATTAAATGAGAAACAGGTTTTCTAGCTCCCGAGTGTCCGGTAAAGTTTGACCATTAGAATTAATATTCAAGTCGCCACAATGTAAAATGTGTGAGTTTCAAGGCATGGCAGAGAGACGCGACTCTAGCTTTACCAAAACTTCACGTACAACTTGGAGATCTATAAACGCATACAATGAAACCGTGAAAATATGTGTTGTATACAATAGGGAACTCAGATTCCCCTTCAACACACATTCCATCAAATTTATCCATATTAACTAACCTAAACACTTACCTAAAACATTACCCAAAGCAGTCTGAGTCCAAAAAGAGACCATAAATTCTTGGCAGAGTACCAGATTATATTCCAGATAAAATGCTTTTACCACAGATCCATGTTCTTTAGAAATGTTTATCAAGTGCTGACTCTTTTTTCTCTTATGGGTGGGACTTTCTAACGACCAACTAGTCGTCGGACTACTATCAACTTCCAAATTGCTACTCAAACTCTTTGGCGTTATATTATTTAAACATTTATGTAACGACTTAACACCGACCTCTTTATTAAATAATATATGTGGCGTCACTTCATTGTGAATTGGATGAGTCTTCTCAGACTGTGTATTTAATTTTTCCTTTGATGAAACAGGTGTAGAACTTCTCCTGTTGACATTTGCTAAACTGTGAATTTCTGATTCATTAACTTCGCCTAATGAATACGTTTGAGTTTCAGTATTTTTAAAGTCATGTTGTCTATTCTTAATTACTTTTTTAACCAACGACTTTTGCTTATTTTTTTCAGTTTGGTCTTCTTCCTCAGGTTCCTTCTCAATATTGAGTATTTGAGAATAAAATTCGACCTTTTCTTTCGTTTTAGCAAACTTATTGGTTTCTAACCCATTAGAATTATTGTTTTTATGGTAAATAGCTATTATGGGCAGTGGCGGTGGAGAATGGTTCTCGTCCCTAGATGTTATATGTAAACTTGTTTTGTGTTCTGTACTGAGATTACAAAAATCAATACCATTATCAGTAGGGATTACTTTCTGTGGACCACTACTTTTTGGAGGTGTTTTTTCAATAGTAGGCAACCTAGAATTCCTTTCATATAATTTATGACTTATATCTTTACTCAGAGATACAGTATTATCTACAAGAATAGTAGTTTTGGCAGGATTTTCATTTGTATCTCTTAAGGGCACCTTTACAATTAATTCCTTCTCATTTTCCAAATGTTTGGATTTCTTATCTTGATCGTTAATTTTTCAATTTTTTGTTTTATATTTTCTTTTTTTTATTAGTAAGTTCCTTATCCTTGTTGGTTTTACTGTTTTTTGGTGGATGTACCTCAAGTGAAGGATTCTCGACGTTCCTGTTACGTAATGCAAGCATACTATCCTGTGATTTACTTCTAGTCAGTGTCTTGTTACTTTTACTAGCTAAATTCAATGACTTTCTTCTAGGTTTAAGTTTAATTTTAAAGCTGCTTCTTCGGACTTTCTCTTCATTACTGAACTTTTTAATTTTATTTTTTTTTTTAGCAAAGTATTCCCTATCCTTAGGAATATTTGAAATTTTATCTTTCGCTTTAGGGGTTTCATATGTTAACTTAATCGGTGAAACAGAAACCACAACATTATCAGGAGTATCCCATATTTTCTTGTTTGTATCTATTGCGTTTTCTAACTTTGGAGGAAAATCTGCATTACTACTTTTTACAAGATACTCGTTTTGTTCAATAATAATGTCAAAGTCATTTACATCATGTTCTAAATGCATGGAAGGTTTAGGTATTGAAAATTGTGTTTCAGTAGCCAAAGATAAGTTATGTGGTTCAGCACTGTCAAATTCATCATCATTCAATCGACTCTGAGGTCTACTTGCGTTCCGACTCCGTGTCCTACTCCTATTACGACTTTGTGGCCTACTTGCATTTCGACTTGGTAGTTTACTCCTATTAGTCTTGTTAAGTCCTTGTTTTTTCTTCTTACTCCCATTATTAATATTATGTTGTACATTACTTTCTGTAGCCTTCATGTGCTTAATTTCCTCTTTGATAGACACTTTAGCTTTCTCAGTTTTTGTTGCGTCAATTTTATTCTTCTTAATCTGAATATGTTGAGGTATATCATTGACTTTATGTTTATTGGCTTCAAATTTATTTTTATGAATATTATCTTTTACTTGGAGATCTTCACCATTATTTTTATTTTCTTCTTTTGGTTCTCTAGATAGGATCTTCGGAACAACTTGTTTTTTTCTAGTAACTTCTTTTTCCTTTTTTTAAACCAGTCCTCTTTAACTTCATCAAAATCATTTATAGTATTTTTGAGATCGTCAGATGGCCTAGGAAAGTTAAACAAAGAATCATCAGAGGACATTTTGGTACCTCTGTATTTTAACCACTTGTATTTCTTTTTATCTAAATCAATACTCATTTCTTCAAGTGATTTTAATTCGGGAAACTTCGGGTCTGTTGATATATTATTTCCAGAATGACCATTCTCCTGAGTGTTTTCAGTACTTGCTTCCTTGAGCTTTTTTTCAAGTTCGCGTTTTTCTTGCATAAGACTCAAATTTTTCACTCTTACTGACCTGCGATTTTGTAAAATAATTACTGTTTTTTTATCGGTAGGTTTCATAAGTTGTAGGTAACTGCAAAGTTCTTTCTTTTTCTCACTTTCTGGACTTAAGGGTACATCACTGTCATAATCGTCAGATTTGTCGCCATCTTTCTTCATCAGATCAGAATTTTGAGAGGACTGTCGTCGTTTAATGGCTTTAGGATAACCATGTTTTTTTGGGTCCTCCGCCGTACGTTGTATCATCGCAAATTTTTGAAGCAGACTGAGATCTTTTTGCATTTTCAAAATCGTATGATGATCGGCAATAATCTAAATCATCTGTAAAATAAAAATTGAAATAATTATAATAATAAAAGAAAATACATGAATAATTGTTTTTAGCTATAAGTGGCCTTTATGAATGCCATACATAATAAATTACCTTTATTTGAAATGACATTTCAAGCCCAATCTGGACTTGTTAATATTCAACAATCTTAATATTAATAATCTTAATATGTTACTATCACATCTTTTCAGACAGAAAAATAACCGGCCAAGTGCAAGTCGGACTTGCGCAATTAGTGTTCTGTACGTTGATTGCCTTTAAAAGAAAAAATTTTGTTACGGAGGTATAAAATGATCAATGACTTCACAAAACACATCCCAAATGAGTTTTCAACAAAGTTTATTTCCGATCTTTGTTAAAAACTGATGACTTTGAAATTTTTGTTTTTCTTTTTATATACCAGATAAATTATTAAAGATAATAAACTTGTGATAATTTTCGTTCAATCTACACCATGTGGAGAATATTTCAGAATTTTTTCAAAATTTTTTAATTAGTACTCTTCGGAATAAGAGGGGGGATTTTTTAAAAATAGTACAAAAAAAAGTGTGCACAAGGAAGTGAGTAAGTTTTTAACTTGTGCTTTCACAAGTTTTCATTCGACATCTCACTCGATGACCTGGTAAAATTTTTTTTTTTACTTCCGATTTCACCCTCCAAAACTAATCCTTTAAGTCAAAATTTAACTTTCAAAATTATAAAGCTCTAATGGGGCCATCAGTTCAACAAATTTCAACTTTCTATGTCAAATAGTTTCGGAGAAAATCGGGTGTTACAGACGGGCAGACACAGAAATGATCTTATAAGTGTTCCGTATGGAACACTAAAAAGGGTAAGAGCAAAAAAATCATGTTATGATGAATAAATAATTATTTTTTACC
Organism: Pachyrhynchus sulphureomaculatus; assembly: GCA_019049505.1. Taxonomy (NCBI): domain Eukaryota; kingdom Metazoa; phylum Arthropoda; class Insecta; order Coleoptera; family Curculionidae; genus Pachyrhynchus; species Pachyrhynchus sulphureomaculatus. The sequence goes on from CM032455.1 coordinate 113,577,269, forward strand.
AATCTTATGGTGACTTTAAATTCATATTTTTTTAACAAGGAATTATTGCAAAAAGTCTTTTTCTGTTTAAAAATAATTATTTTAATGACTATATGCGTAGTAATTGTTCGAAGCATATTTGCACATTCAACATATCAAGTAATAAAATATTACATCCGATCAATATTAGTATTATGTGACAGAGACCTAGTCACCTAAAATTAAGTCCCTTAATAGAATAGAGACATTGAAATGTGGACTCTAGGAACAGCAAATACTTACAGCATATTGATACTGTAAAATATCAGAAAGTGTCATACCTGGGCCACATATTGCGTGGCTCTATATACAATCTTCTGAAAACCATATTTATGGGAAAAATCTAAGAAGTCTGACGGCTCGCATCGCCGATCCTGCTCCGCTATTTTTTTACAATGGTAGAAGGCACACCTCCCATCGCTATTAAACACGTAAAAGTCTACCAGCTACATAAGCATGTTGCACTGTAAGAATACCTTTAGCTTGCCAAATTTATTAAAAGTAACTCTTTAGCAACTCTTCTTTAGTCACCTTCCTGTTTAGCATTCTTAAACATTCTTTTATTAGTTTTTATGTCAATACTATTTCATTTTTATTTCATAACTATTATATCATATAATACTGTTATTAAACGTTTTCTTATCTTAGGAATTATCCTTGTAAATGTAAATTTGAGAGACTATACGTTAATCCTTATCTATATTTAAAGAATAGCCATTGTTAGCTTCAAATACCAATAGCAAATTTAGTCTATCTAGCATAAAAAAATTAACAATATTGCTTTGAATAATATAACGGAATTTGCAGAGTTTATTATAAACACAATTCTAATGATAGTGATTTTTAACTGCTATGACTTACTATTTTATTTTAAACGCTTTAAAATTTTCATTTAAGATTTCGTATTTTCACATTGAAGACTACAACTTTGAGAATATTTTTCCCAAATAATATTTTTTTTTCTCTACCTGGGTCTGCTCACTTTAGGACATATATTTCCCCCAGTTTTTCTCAGTTCATCTCTCCCTCTTTCTCATGAGTTTTCTGAAAAATACTGTCCTGATTGCTCTATTAACAAAAGAGATGATAGAGACTCGGCCTCTAACGATTGCCCTATATTGCCGCTTCCCATCTTAACCAAGATTATTGAAATTTTTTTAAAATGTGCCTCATTTTAAATTTTACTCAGTATAGTTGTATGGATAGGATGAACATAAATAAATTAAGCAATGCAATTTTTATTTTAAGACTGTATTATGGCTGGGTTGCTGCGGTGGGGTTTTATGACTTGAACAAGGCATTTGATTGTCAACCACGAGATGCTGCTGCAGAGACTTTAAATTTACAGCTTTAGAAGGGTACCATTGTATTGTTTTAGAACCAATTCCAATTCCGTTGATGTCACGCGCATTTGCATCATCAGTAAATAAGCTCAACCTCGGAGGATTGTACTGTTTTGTATGTTCATGGGTTTTTATATAAAGAATTTGTGGGAATAATAATTTTATAACAATGTCATGCCAGCTTATGAATAAGCATCCTAGTCTTGATTTCTTTTCAGAAGAATCAGTGGTTCAGACTGTTAAATACACTTTAGAATCTCTGTTCTCCATTGTGTATTGTATTTTTATTTTATTACTTATCAGTCATGTTGATTATCCTAGTTGGTTTTTATAAATGTGCTCTCATAGTTGACTATGTTACGCTTAAGTATTACGAATTGAAGTTTTACACATAACTGGGCTTGGCCTGTCATTACGTAAATAAAACTACAATGAAATATCTGGGTATTTATATTGATAATAAACAGTGCTTACAACCACACATAATAAATCTTTGTAGTAAATTAACTATGGGCTGTTACTCTTTAAGAGCTTCTTCTAGAGAGCCTTAGCTTCTGCAAGAAAAGAGTTCTTTCAGATGTGGAATTTTCTTTTGAGGTGTATCACTTAAATATGAGTTTTGTTTTACAGAAGAGATTTATATGTGGTGTTAAACACAGAGAAATATGCAAGCTCTTATCCTGATTCCATAAAATATTGATTATAAGTTATATTTTAGAATGTCTATGTCTGGTGCATGTTAAATTCCATAATCAGTTGGACATACTTAATGTTTATAGTACTGGATAGCTCTATGTTACTTGTTCCTGTAACAATCTCCAATCAAATAAAAAATTCTGTGATATACACTGCGTAAAAAATGTTTAATCATCTACAAATTACCTTAGGAAAAATAACAACCTTATAAGCATTCAAAGCAGGAGTTGTTATTAGCTTCTAAGGTGTATTATATGATATTAGTTTTTTGATAATCAAATAATACCTTTTTTTAATGTGTTCTATTTGTGACATTTTATGTTTCACCTTAATTTATTTGGTAACACAATGCTTTATATGTTTTTTCATAATAAACGAAATGTTTGTCACTTTATATTGATTTGTTTCTTTACTCATTTGTAGTTTAAATTCAATTAGTTTTCTAGCCTTTCTTTGATATATGTATAAACAACTGGTTAGAATATGGATATTTATTATTTCAATAAAATGTTTATACTTTTATGACAATAAAGTAATTTTAAAGTTAACTAAAAAGAATTTGGAATAATATTTAACATCTGTTTATTGGTTACTTTTCTGTTATAGTCCATTATTTTTGTCTTTGAATAGTCTTGCCAAAAGTCCTTTCTATCACAATCTCATTTTTGCTGTTAGTCAGACCAAGCATTCAATCCTCCTAAACTTTGAAAAAGTACAGACCATTCTTAAAAAGTTGTTCTCATTGATATTATGGGGTGCCCTTGATGAAGATGACTTGTTAACTTTTTCCTGCAATTTTCTGATATCTCCAAAGTATTTTCATATATAACAATCTTATATTTCTGTCAGTTATTTTCGGATATAAAGAGGGAATGTAGTTTTTAACTATTGGCAGCTTGCCAGATTGCTGACCCCTTAAACTGAGTCAACATGGTAAGAAGACATCTACTAAACTTAAAATTCATTAGAAAAATCCTACTAGTTAACAAGGTTTTAAAGCTTAGCATTAAAAAAGTAAGATTTCCTTACTGCATAAGTTCAAGTACTTTCAATCACCTGTTTCAGTAAAAGCTGTCTTGTCATAAATGTATAAAAATCAAAATGATTATGTTAGATTATAGTAATATTTAAATCACTAGAAATAATTATTAATATTTACAAATGGTCAAAAAGGGATAGAGAATGAAAAATATTTTGCCTATTTTTCTTTCTCCAGTAAAAAAATGTTACTTTTTATTGCAGCTGGTCTCAATCACAGACTAGGAACAAGATGAGCACAAAAAATGTAATTAATAAAGGTCAAAACCAACAACTTTAATGATGTAATTCTAAGAATTCAAATCCTATGATAGATGTCCAGTACCCCTTTGTAAAATGGAGACCTAACTTAAAATTTTTCACTATACTCAAATTTCAGGTTTCTAGTTCCGTTAGCTGTGGAGATACTTATGCATCATATATTTGGTTCAACTTACACTCTTCGAGATCGTGCTTACTAAAATCCTGTTATAAAGTGACCTTGAAGATAAGCTATATAACATATTTAAACATTTTCCCTAATACTCTAATATAACACAAGATTCTATATATTCAACCCCTTAAAAGACATATATAGTTCAAATTTAGGTTTTGAGTATAGAAGTCTTAAAAATTAAACCTAATTTGAACGACATAGGGTATCTTTTTAAAGGTAATGGGGCGCCACCATACTTTTTCAGTTGTTTGTTACGGTGACTCCTTCTGTGTTATTCCCAACTGAAACCTTACTTTTAATAATTCTTAGTGCAAAAGAATGAACATACAAAAATAAAACCGATCACTGTATTTTTCTGAGACTTACCAATGTAATACTTAATATTAACTGTTAGTTTGTATAATAATATTTTATTATTACCTTTTGCCATTCGATCTTTAAGTTCAGACTGATTGTCCTCAGATATAACATTCATACTGTCATCTAAGCCACATTCTATGTTAGGCCCATTTTGACTATCATAATCACTATAATCAGAACTTTGCCTGTTACTACTATTACTCTCTACACGATCCCTAGTAAGTCTACTCAAACTATTTATCCAGTTATTAACTTTCTGTAAAGTAGTTGGCGAACAACTCCTCTCCCAGTCAGACTGCTTTATCGGGCTGTCCCAACTACCAGATAATAATGAAACACTTGCTTCAGTACGTGGTACACTGACTTTCTTCTGCGGCCTTTCAGTACTGCTTAAGGTGCTTGATATGGTTATTGGAGTATCCATTAAACCATTTAGATTAGACCTCCAGTTATTTGTTCATATAAACCAAGTCTTTCCATTTAAGAAATTAATCTCCAATTCTAAAGGTGTTATTACGGTAATTTTGTAAAATCTAAAATATTTAATACTGAAATTTTCAAATATATTTAAATAGTATAAACAGTACGCCAAGAAACTGATTTTTTAGCACGTACCAACAAAATACGAATATGTACGAAAATAATTCACACTTTTTTTCCCTTTTTCTTGTTTGTTTCGTTTGACATAAAACTTCCCAACAGTAGTAGTGGCTTTATGCTAGAACAATGGTGACACAGGGCAGGAATACGGAAAAACTTTCAGATGAAGTAACATATGTGTGTCAATAAATTGTTGTGAAAACATATGTAGGTTCTTTTAGTATAGACGTTTTAAACAAAAATACTATGTATCTGTTATATTTTAAAACCATGTAGATTAAAACAGTTTTACTGTTATTATAAAATTCTTCAACAATTTTCTGGTTTTGGGACCAAGCGCCAATTTGCTACGCATGTCTTGTAAGAGATGGCGCAATGTTGTATATAAACCAAAGGTGAATTCAGATGCGTCAAAAATACTTTAAGAATCTTCTTGAAATAATGACAGAAAACACAAACCAAATTTATACAGTTATAATTTAACAGTCAAACTAGCTATTGGCCTTAAATTAGGTTATTTAACCATGATTGCAACCAACAAAAATGACCTACCTAACTCAAGAAATCTAGTTGGATGACGTCACAGTATCACACCAAATTACTTACAATCGAACCTGCGCTACCGAGTAAGTCTTTAATGTTCAGAATTGTTATCATATTCTAATATTAAAAACAGCTTTATTGTATTGTTATATTAATCTTCAAGTCGAATTCACACCACTATATTTTATAACCAATCCTAGAGCGGTGTTCGAGAACTTAGTTCAAACCACAGATTGTTCAAACTGCTTAATACACAAAGTAACTTCGACAATTATTTAAACCTATTTGAGTTTCAACCTGTTACTATTTAATACCAATAATTTTTGCATTCGACTATGCATACAGCTGGACATGAAACATCCTAATTTTCATATTCGTCTAGATTTTCATTACATTCAAAGGGGTTTATCAGTGTCGAATTAAGACCTAAGTCCAGATGGCACTAAAATAGTGATGGATGATTGATGCTACTATGATATTTAACTTTGAGTTAATCTTAATTCCACATTTATTGGCCTTAGCTAAATTTCTACCTATAGGGTATAGATAATATCTAAGGTTCTTACATCTCTATACCAGAAAAAAATCAAATATCATCTAAAAAAAATTGGTAGTATTATAAATCCTCTTATATCCGTCCTGACTGCGTTGGAGACAGTAACGCTACAACAAAGTATATAGGATAATTCGGTATTTACAACAATTAGCTTTTGAGGCCCAGATTGACAATATGGAGTTAAAATTAACTCCAAGTTATAATTACTAGCCAGCATCAAACAATCGTATTTATCTCGATATTATTATCAGTTACAGCGTGGTTAAATCGTTTTAAGTAAAGCTACATTTACATTCGACTACTGTCTTACTTATGACATTCTAATAATGTATTAAATGTCACTTTTAATGTCAAATTGGACAAATAACGGTGGTATTCATAGTCGTTCCTTGAAGGCGTCTCCTTGTTGTTTAATAACAGATTAAGATTAAAGAATCATTTCAAGAAACGACAATAAATATGGATCTAGATTAAAATTTTTTTATGTTCTTAGCTAAAGTATTCTAATATTGGTATCAGGATTGTTATATTTTCATTTTCAATTTTTTCCACATTTTTAAATTTAAGCTGTTTTAAAACTCTTATTTGATGAAAACTTTAGACATAATGATATTGACTGATAAAATAAAATTTGTATATGTATCAACATTTTAGTGACTTTTGATAGACTTGCTAGACTAGAAATCTGTTTTCTAAGAATTTTACGTTGACTTGAAATATAAACAAAAGACAAAAAATAGACTTTATTGTTGATAAACTTCTTTTAAGTAGAGAATAACCAAATGCTCCTGATGTGTACCTAAAGAAACACGGTGCTACTGATCATATTTACAATTGTTTAAATGTGGCGTAAGCATATATGAAATTACATTTAAATCTCGCATAAAACATGTTTCATGGAAATGTGATTCTCAAATTGCTAATTTCTTTCTGATTGTTGAACCTGGATTTTTCGGATAATTTGATTGGATTAGAATATAATTAACAAGTCTAGGATGCACCCTTAAAAATTTAACTTTCCTAATTATTCGTATTAATTTTTTCGATTATTTGTCCGTATATTGCATGAATAGCCACAACCTGGAAAAAATATCTTTCATAAAATGGCGTCGCTTTGCGAATGTGACGTTCGTTTATGTTGAATTTGCGAATTTAAGGTGATATCTGTGCGAATTTTGCATTTAAAAGACTTTTATTTAATAGGTAAGTAATTCTTAAATTTATTATAATTTCGTATGTTCATATTGTTTAGTATAAGTAGCTTAACACAAATAAAATTTGGGTGTAATAACCTTGTTGACATTTCACTACATAGAATGTAGAAACTTTCCCTTTATGAAAATATCGCGTGCCTACTGAGGGTAACAAACAACCTGTATAATATTATGATAATATATTTGTTTAAGTAAATTTGCAAAATGGGTAATTTTTTCGATAATTACATATACTTTGCTTCTGAGTATAAAATTTTATACAGGAGTATGTTAGTGTCGTTTGATATAGTAAATTTTATATTAATTTTTATTTAAAATTTGCAATACATTTTTAGTATTATTTGACAGGAAAAGCAAATTTTATATGAATTTAAAAAATCTTATACAACTCATTTTAATATATGATACATCAATTTTTGCATGGTATAGGTACATCATTTCGTAAAAAAAATTATAAAAAATTCATCAAACATTTTGAATTAAAATATACAAAATTGTAACTGTACAGGTTTATGCTATACATTAGGAATATTCAAATGCAAGAATTGTCATATCAGGTATTACTAGGTTCAAACTGTTGTCATTCTTAATACCAATTGGGACTTAATAGCATTTTTTGCATCCAAATATGTCTATTGAGTTTTGAAATTTTTTCTTTTTGTATTTTATAGGTTTAAAATATTAGAAATAGTAATAACTAAGGAAGTTTCAATTTACATAGCTGAATAAATCACTGTATTTACTATGTTACAACAGTATCCCTCATTTGTCCAGAACTTATAACTGCCCTCCATCAGGGTTTAATTCTAACTCCTCTTTTCCCTTGAGCACTATCATAGTTGCTGAGGCCTGAATTTCCCACAGAGAATTTGGTTTTAAATGACTTATATAGTGCAGTGCACTGTTAGTTCTGTGAAATTAATTTTTAAACTGGAAGAAAAAACAAATGTGTTGTGAACTCTTATGAATAGACTGATGATTTTGGAGATATGACCTAATTGACAGGTGTAGATTTGACTGGTATAGAGATTTTTCTTCTCAAAGGTTACCATTATTAAATTGAACGAGGTTTAATGAAGCAAATATCCTCTGTATAAAGGTGTAGGTAAACTTATTCCATGCTGTTTGAAGGTGACTGAAAAGTTGGTGGGTAAACAAAATAAATTATTGTTTACCAAGGATTTGAATATCCTTTTTGTAACTTAGAGGCAATAATCAGTATTACAAGTTTCTAGGTAATAAACAGTTGGAATAAACATTTTTTTTATAAATTTAATTTCTCTAAGATTATATATGACCCACAGTTGAATAAACAATGTTTTATAAAATTCTGAAACATTTTATATGGAAATTAGTTCAAATAGATCATTTTTATGAAATTCTACTCTCTCTCTAAATGAAACAAAATAAAGACTTTTTTACAAACTTTTACTATAATAGTTATAAGTAGATGAAATCAATGTTTTACAAGTTAATAGAACATTTTATCTCTAAACCACAGATCTTAGTTAGTGTCTATAAAGCTCTAATCTGACAAAGGTTGGAATAAATATTGTTTTTATAAATTATAGAACATTTTTATAAAAATTATCCAAAACACCATAATTTTAAGTTTGAACACATTCTATTTGCAAGATAGATGCAATCAATACAAATTTTAGGATGTTGTGTGTAAAACCGGTTCAAATACAGATCTTTCCAGGTTTTAGAACATTCTTTTCACAAAATAGAGGAAATAAACGTATTGTTACAAAACTCTAGAACATTTTCCACAGAAGTTAGTTAAAATAAACAATTTTTTTGAAGTTCTAGAACATTCTTACGCATTTAAAAACTTTTTGAACAAAAGAATTATAAATTCAGTTGCATAATTTATAGAATTAATAAATAAATGCAGTTCTAGGGTAGTGTATGTTTAATTGCTAACGTAACAATCCGACACTGACAAGACTTTGAAATCGCCGACTCCTACTTATAAAATATTCAGATATGTACATGTGATCAGTGAGCTTAGTCAGTTTCATTGGCGAAGTTATGATGTATATTTTGAGCCCTCATTCATTAGAATTCATCTTGTAGTTTCATTCTATAAGGGAATAAAAAATAGAAACAACATTTATACATAGTGGTAAAAACATGCCCTTCCTTATATACATATTCTGGCAAAAAAATAACCTTGAGATAAATATTCACAAATATTGGTTGTGAATTTTTGAGAGTTTGAACAGTGGGTACAACTAATTCTGTAATGTATCTGTGAACACTTATAAGACATTATTACTTATAACAAATACTTACTGATCACATGCACAAATATGAATATTTTATAGGTAGGGGTCGGCAATTTCCAAGCCATGGTTGGTAATTCAACACACACTGCCCTAGAATTGAAATTTATTTATTAATTCTATAAATGATGTAGCTGAATTTATAATGCTCTTTTGTTCAGGAACTAAACACAGTTTTTAAATGACTAAGAATTTTGTAGAACTTCAAAAAGTGTTTATATTACCTAATTTCCCCAGAGAATGTTTTGGAATTTGGTAAAAATGTGTTTATTTGCCCTCCATCCAAATAAATAACTGGTCAAGTGCAAGTTAACATTGGACAATTAGTGTTCTGTATGTTGATTGCTTTTAAAATAAAAATTTTTGTTATGGAGGTATAAAATGATCAGTAACTTCACAAAACACGCCCCAAATGAGTTTTCAACAAAGTTTGTGTCCAATATTTACTGAAAACTGATGACCTTGAAATTTTTTTCTTTATATACCAGATAAATTATTAAAGGTAATGCACTCGTGATAATTTTCGTTCAATCTACATCCCATGCGAGAATATTCCAGAATTTTTTCAAAATTTTTTGATCAGTACTTTTCAAGATAAGAGACAGCGATTTTGCGCGATTTTTAAAAATAATACAAAGAAAAGTGTGCGCAAGTATTTCATTATATATATATATATATATATATATATATATATATATATATATATATATATATATATATATATATATATATTTATTTTACTCGTGTTTTCACAAGCTTTCGTTTGATACCACACTCGTTGACGTAGTAATTTTTTTTTTCACTTCCGATTTCACCCCACCCCCCCCCCCCCCCCCCCCAAAACTAACCCTTAAGTCAAAATTTAACTTTCAAAACTACACAGCTCTGATGAGGCCATTAATTCCTATATTAGTACCAAATTTCAACTTTCTATGACAAATAGTCTCGCAGAAAATCGGGTGTGACAGACGGACAGACACCGAAGTGATCTTGTAAGTGTTCCGTACGGAACACTAAAAATATCGTATATTTAGAATGGATGAAGTTAATACATAACAACACATTTATTAGAATCTTAGCAAAAGTATTCAAGCATTTAAAGGTGAGAGTTACGATTCCCGAATTCATTGTAGTTGTAGTGTTCATGTGGTGGTTCAGTGAAGTGCCATCTATACTCTACATAAGAAAGGTTATAGTTGGCGAAAAATCTAAAACTTAATAAACACTACACCCTTCACAGAAAACAAGTAACAGGAACAAATAACGACAGAAAATGGTCTATTAAACAAGTCTCGACTCTCACTCAGAGGCGGTTGTTGTTGAGGAGCCTCAGAGGATTGGTAGCTGCCTGAAAACCAAAACTAACAATCAGACAAGCAAAACATATTGCAGTGGGCATACACACATAGGTAGTCGACGATAGACCAATGGAATAAAATCCTTTGGACGGATGAATCGAAATTCCAAATTTTTAGATCTAATAGAATATTTGAGCGCCGCTCAAAAAAAAACGGCAGGGCTTCAGAAATTTGCATTATATTAAGTATTCAACATGGAGTGGCCTCGTTATGGTTTGCAGATATTTGGTGGCAGGAAAATAAATATAGAAAAATACTTAAAAATCTTGTAAGGGCAGGCTATGCAATCTAGACTAAAGATTATTGGTCGCAATTGTATCTTTCAACAAGATAACGACCCTAAACACATACTCTTTGAAACTACATATCAAAAGACATCTCGTTCGCATCTAACTAATAAGGGAGTTAGACCGGAGAGTTAAAAATCGTCCGTTAAGCTCTGCACATCTTTGAAAATACCTAAAAAACTAATGTGACAAGTTGGACACCGAGAAAATTTAATATATGAATAAATAGGATGCCGAAGATATATAGTATTATATAAATAACTAATTTTTATTATTTGATAATTTGTGGATTTTCTTTAATTTTGGGAAACAAATGTGTATTCTGTTTAAAAAAAAAACAAAGAGGCGTTGTTGTATAACACCTTCTGCTCTGGCCCCGATATCTGCACATTCTTCCTAAGTATGCGGCCTTCATAAATGCTTCATATATTAAAATTATATCCTTATATTTATAGGTATGCGTTCAATCTTACCAACCTTGCTAATAACAAAATTCTTTAGTATGTATTTTATAAGTAAATTGGGAATCTAGAGACATTCCTTTAACGTAGGTTCTATCTTGTGACGAGTTTATACTTGATTCTGTCCTTGTAGAGATTGTTTACTAACAAAGGACAGAAACATTTTCAGTAAAAAAACCTGCTGCAAATGAGTGTTTCTATTTGCGCCCGAGCCAAACAACGGGCCAACCAGGCGGTTCGTCTGTTGTTGCCAAGCCCGTTTACAAAAGTAGTTTTGATTACGTGCAGCGTTGCGAGGCTTGCGAGCACAGAAGCTGAGTTGCCACGTTGAAATAATTTATTCTTAGTTTGATATATATAGTACGCTGCAAAAGTGTTGGTGGTGATGATGTCACATCTAGAGAATTGTTTTTATTTTTAGAGGTATATAATGTAGAAAACAATTATGTAATATTAATATTTATTAAATGATTATCACCTGAAATGAAAATAGCGAAATGCGGACAAGAACTATGAGTTACTCAACTTAAGAAACGCGATCCTATATCTTTTATAAAATTAATCTTCATAAAAATTCCTTTCGTTGGATGCCAACTTGATAGATTGAAAATTCTAGCTTTGTATGTTGGACAAAATGTCGCCTAGCTAGGTTTTTATGGCGGAAATTTTACGGATAGTGTTATCAAGGGATTCTGATAAATTACCGGTCAAAGGTGTCGGTAAAATTACTCAGAGTATAAAAATTTTAAAAAAATCAAGAGAATTGGATTTTTTTAGTGCAATTTCATTTTGTTGCTACATTGCACTACACGTAGGCTGAAAAGTTTTTGGTCTGACATAGATGTCGCTCTTTTCAAAAAATCCATATGATTTTTAGGAAGTATCAACCTTCAAACGATGTGTGTCAAAATTTCATGACATTTCAACTATCAGTTTACAAGTTACAATAGTTTTAGTGACGCTACTTTCGATATTTTCAAAACAATGGAAAAAATCGAATTTCGTGTGTTGATTAAACACTGTTTTTTGATGGGAAAAAATACCATTCAAGCAAAGCAGTGGCTTGATAAGTGTTATGGGGAGTTTGCCCTGGAAAATCACTCATTTACTAGTATGCTGAATTTAAACGTGGTCGTATAGATACAAATGATGCTGAACGCTCTGGACGCCCAAACGAGGTGGTTACACCGGAAAACGTCAAAAAATCCACAAAATTGTTTTGGATGTCCGTAAAGTGAAATTGCTAAAGATATCAAAAGAACGTATTGGTCATATTTTGTATGAACATTTGGGCATGAGAAAGCTCTGAATGGTACCGCGTTTGCTCATAGTGGACCAAAATCAACAACGTGTTGATGATTCTGAGCGCTGTTTGGACCTGTTTAAGCGCAATAAAAAGGATTTTTTCATGCGATATGTGACAATGGATAAAATATGGGTCCACCACTACACACTGGAATTAAATCGGTACTCAGCTGAGTGCACAACAGCCGGTGGAAGCCGCCCGAAGCGACCAAAGACACAACATTCGACTAGTAAGGTTTTGGCTTCTGTATTTTGGGATGTGCATGGAATAATTTTCATCGACTATGCTGAGAAGGGAAAAACCATCAATATAGCGAATATTATATAAAGTTATTGGTGCGTTTGAAGGCAGAAATCGCAAAAAAATGGCCCTAAATGAACAAGAAAAAAGTGCTCTTTCATCAAGACAATGCGCTGTGTCACAAGTCAATGGTTACGATGACAAAATTGCATGAATTGAAGTTCGAATTGCTTCCTCATCCACTGTATTCTCCCGATTTGGCCCCCAGCCACTATTATCTATTCGCAGACCTTAAAAAAATGCTCGCTGGAAAGAGATTTGGCTCCAATGAAGAAGTTATCGCCGAAACTGAGGCCTATTTTAAGGGCAAAGACAAATCCTTCTACAAGAAGGGTAAAGAAATCTTAGAAAAGCGTTGGACTGATCGTATCGCTCTTGAAGGAGACTATATTGATGAATAAAGTCTAATTTTCTAAAAAAATGCGTTTTAAGTAGCTTGACCAAAAACTTTTCAGTCGACGTGTTAAAAAAATATTGCGCCGTCATTGGCATCACCTAATGTTATACGTGAATGAGATAGTTTTTCAGATACGTTTAAGAATGATGGCACACTGTCAACTGTCACAGACAGAAAGCGTTGTTTACGTCCTAAAACCTGCTACAAAGTTAAATGTTTTTTCGTAGGATATTGTATATTGGCATTGCAAAAAGCGTTCCAAGTATTTTATCGCTGTTATTTGCTTAATTACGCAAAAGTAGTGGTAGATTTTATTTTTATGTGTGTAATTTCAACCTGTATCTCATGTGTTTAATGTATTTCGTAATGTAAATTTTTTGATCGCTGAGGAAAAGCCTCTTCTGTGTTATTTGAGCTGAAGCATACTAACATCGAAATTGTCAGTGAACTGCACTAATATAGGTACCAGAAAGTTCAGTTAGCCAATTCACGGTCAGTCAGACAGTGTCAGCAAAGTCTTTGGATTAAAAGTTTGAGATTTTTTATTTACTTTACGTGTTATCGAGAGGCAATATTCGTCAATATTTTTGTAAAATTGCTTTTGCTATGACAATATTTCAATGTATTAAATGATATCCATAACACTCATAAAATCAATTAGTTCGTACGTTATCTTAAATGTTAAGGATATAAAAGTCCTACAGAAGTTATTTTTGGGGCAACTCTTATTTTATTTTACAACATATATTAGAGATTTTAAATTGGTTTTAAACTGAAGCCGCTTTGAATGGAACTATTCGAATGAAAGAAATTATATTTTCTCTTTACATTTTTATATATATATATATATATATATATATATATATATATATATATATATATATATGTATATGTATAATATATATATATATATATATATATATATATATATATATATATATATATATATATATATATATATACAGTCCCTGGCCAAATTATTAGACGCACTGTATATTTTTTTTTAGTAATTTTATGTTTCTTAAGAGTTTTTTTATGCAATAATGGTATATTTAAACTACAATATTATTGATTTTTATTTAAAAGAATTGTTGTAGACTACATATTTGTATTTATTTTTAACATATGGCAACACTGTGTTGACAAAGTGATACATGAACGTAAAGAAGTACAAACCTGTATCAGTCGGAATCGAGTCAGGTACGGACGTGTTTCTGTGGCTTTATGGACTGTGATTATTTGTTTAACAGTTTTTATACTACTCAGTTATTAGTTTATTTTGTATGCAGTGTTTTAAAAAAGTAATTGGACTATTTTCATTATGGGTAGAAAAGGCGATCTTTCACCACGTAAAAAAGCTGAAGTGAAGGCCCTTGTGATTGCGAAAACATTTACAAACCGAGAAATATCACGAAGATTGGAGGTTTCTGAAGCTAGTGTACGACGCATAAAAAAGAAAATTGAGTCAGGGAAGGAATTAAGCCCGAAAAGAAAGAAAAGATGCGGTAGAAAACCAATTTTCACTCCACGGTCAGAGAGATGTTTGAAGAAAATTTGTGTAGAAAACAGATTTGCTACCACAAAGGTAATAAAATCACAACTCCAGGATGCTAGCGTAAATGCTTCTGAGCGCACTGTTCGAAGAAAATTGAAAGAATTAGATTTTAAGGCCTGTCGCCCCGCCAGGAAGCCCAAGTTAACAGCTGCAATGAAAGCAAAGCGCCTGAAGTGGGCCAAACAATGGCAAGACAAAGACGTGGACTTCTGAAGATCGGTAAGATACAGCAATTTAATCAATAATTGATACATTATTATCATTTTCAGTTAAATAAAGCAAATAAACATGGAAGTTTATATATTTTTCCTATTTTTGACAGGTCTGCTTCAGTGACGAAAGCACATTCGAAATTTTGCAGAATAAAGCTCAGTATGTGCGTCGTCGTCATGGAGAAAAGTTTCATCCTGATTGTGTCGTCCCGACGGTTAAACATCCCACCAAAGTGATGATTTGGTCACTCATCAGCGGCAAGGGCACTGGACGTCTGTACGTCGTCAAAGGAATAATGAGGCAAGATCAGTACAAAGAAGTTTACAAAATCGGTTGATTCCGCAGCTCAGAGAATGGTTTCCAAATGGGGAACCATTCACTTTCATGCAAGGTGGAGCTCCCTGCCACACTGCTCGGTCTGTTAAAGCTTTTTTGACAGAAAAAAATATCCCTCTGTTGGATTGGCCCCATTGAAAATGTGTGGGAGCTGATGAAAAGCAAAGTGGCTAAAGATGTGATTACCAACAAAACCCAGCTCCTAGAAAAGATTATTCATGTGTGGAATCATCATCCTCAAATGCAGGAGACAGTACAATCTTACATTGATAGCATGCCGCGCAGAATTAAAGCTTTGATAGCGGCTAAAGGTGGCTCAACTAAATATTGACTTTTACTAACATTAATTTCACTTTTCTTTAAAACTTAATAAACTTATGCTTTTCTAAATTAATGCTGTTTTATTTATGTCAAATAAATAGGTAATTGATTGGATAATATAAAAATAAAAAACAAATCAATTTAAAATAATAAAACGGTACAATATCACTCGGTAATTAATATTTTACATGAAATCTTGCAGTGCGTCTAATAATTTGGCCAGGGACTGTATATATATATATATATATATATATATATATATATATATATATATATATATATATATATATATATATATATATATATATATATATACATATACAGATATACATATACATATACATATACATATACATATACATATACATACTACATGAACTGAAAAGTCTCGAGAGATGGCAGCACAAACGAAAAAATCATATGATTTTCAATTAGCCTCAGAAGATTCGGATCAAATTTTCAGGACATTTTGTATATTACCTTGCGAGTTACAGCTGTTTGAGTGACGCTATTTTTGATTTTTTGCAAAACGATGGAACAAAACGAATTTCGTGTGTTAATTATTGATTTTTTTTTGAAAAAATACAGTCAGAATACAAGAATGGCTTGAGAAGTGCTATGGTACATTTGCTCCGTCGAAAGCCACTATATGTTGATGGTTTAGTGAACTTAAGTGCGGTCGTATAAGCACCGATGATGCACCACGTTTCGGAAGTCCAAATCAGTCAGTCCCTACAAAAAACAAACAAATCTACCATACTGGTCTGAGTAACCGCACAGTGAAAGCGAGAGATAGCTGATATCGTGAAGATATCAACAGAACGCGAGAGGAATATTTTGTATGAATATTTGCATATGCTATGTTCCCCATGGTACCGCTCATTCTTACGATTGTTCAAAAACTGTAACGTGTCGAAAATTCAGAACGCTCTTTGGCACTGTTTCGGCGTAATCTAAAGGAATTTTCGTTTCGCTTCGATAACAATGACCGAAACATGGATGCACCACTACACGCAGTCCGCAAAGTGGCTGGAACTCTATAAAAGCCGACCAAAGTGTCCAAAAACACAAACATCAGCTGGAAAGGTTTTATCAAGTATTTTTTGGGATGAACATGGGATAATACTGATCGACTATCTTGAGAAGGAGCGAGCAATGATCGGAGACTATTATGTTGGTATATTGGACCATTTTATGGTTAAAATCAAGAAAAAAAAGCTGCATTTAGCTGAGTAAAAGTGTTGTTTCACCGAGATAATGCACCAACTCACAACTCCATAAAATCGATGGTGAAATTGGATCAATTGGGCTATGAATGGCTTCTTCATCCGCCATATTCACCAGATTGAAAAGGTGGCTCCAGGGAAAGAAATTTGACTCAAATGAAGGTATCCAAATGTTGGAACATCTCTGGAATAAGTGTATCGCTACTATGTTGAAGAATAAAATCGACTTTTGGCAAAAGTATTGTTTTTTCTTCAAAAATATCGGGATTTTTCACCCCTTGTAGTATATATTTCATTTGATACTTAATTTAATGGGTTAATATTTAATATTTTTTTTAGTGTTGAACAAAACAGTACCTATGGTCTGCCATACGGAATGTTTGTTATACAGATACCTGTGGCGTAGTGAAAGGAAGTGTAAATTTTATTGTATGAAAGAATTCTCCACTCCCGTTCATCATTTTTTTTTGGTTGTCGCTTCTTAAATGGAATGTAAGTTTTTATAGTTCCATCGTATTCCCGTGATCGGATTCTAGTTTACTGTGTTGGGCCTTTAGAGTCGCAGTAGTAGAAGTTTTTCTTTCTTCAAAGAGTTTTTCACGGTTGTCAGTTGACACTCCTTCTCCCTCTATAAGCAACTTCACCGTCAATCTCTCTTGTTCCTTTAATAACCGCCCTTTATATCTATATACCCTTACGCGTCACTCGCGAAATTATGAACTTTCGAGCCCTCATTTACTTAAATCTGTAGCGTAGTTTAAGCTGTACGAGCGATCAAAGAAACATACGTACATAGCCCGGAAAAGCATTACTCTCCTCGCGTAAAAGTGAGTCAGGTGAAAATTAAAAGTTTTTTGTACGATTTTTATTTTATTTTGTTTTTGAAATTTATAGTTTAGTGGATTTTGCACCATGAATTCATGGACTACATAATAATTATCACCACTACACTAAACAATTTATTTTTATCCTTGACGTGCATTTCCCTAACCATGGGAGCATTATTATATTATAAATGTTTCTACCGTGTTCTGTTTCCTTGATTATATAAATGCCTTCGACACAGTACAGTGGGATTATTATGGAGAATTCTTCAAGAAATGGGGACACCAGACCACCTAGTCTTCTTAATCCACAAATTATACAGCACAACATCGCTTATGTTAGAGGTGAGAAAAATCTGTTTAAGCCATTCCAAGTCGGAAAGGGGGTAAGGCAGGGTTGTATCCTGTCTCCACTTCTCTTCAATATATATAGTGAATGGATTATCTGCAAAGCGACGGAAGAGGTATTAGTAGGAGGCAAAAAGTTCTCGAACTTAAGATACGCTGATGATACTACAATAATGGCTAGCTCCGAGGAAAAAATCTGTTGCATCGAATCGAAAAGGTTAGCGCAAATGTCGTCCTTTCACTAAATTGAAAGAAATGTTCTCTTCTTTTAATAGATCGAGCTAAAATTTTGCCTCCTCTCAACAAAATCAACAAGGGGAGCTGCGAAGAAGAAATTAAAAGAAGAATAGCGATGGCCAAAACTGCAATAATAAGCCTAAGTCAAGTATGAAAATATCACAGAACAAATAAAGTGACTAAAAAAAGGCTCGTCAATATTTCCTATAGTCACATACGGAGCTGAAAGATGGACTATTAATGCAGCATGCCGTAAAAGAATAGAGGCTTTTGAAACTACATGCTACAGGTGGATGCTCAGAATTTCCTGGGCAGCTCATAGGCCCAATGCGTCCGTTCTGAGCGATCTTAGCATCCAAAATAGTGACCAGCTGTTGGTCACATAATTAGGAGGGATGGCGTGGAAAAGTTGTTGATCCAGAGGAAAGTCGACAATAAAAAAAAAAAGAGGTAGATCTCCCAACAGATACATCGATCAGATCATGTCTACAATGCAGTTGGAGTTACCGGAGATGATGAGGAGTGTCGAAGATAGAGAAGCCTGGAGGGCTATTGTAAATTTTGTGTAACAATGTAATAGAGGTCACGACGGTCGAAGCCGAGCAACGATTCGAGAGAGAGAGGGGAGCATTATTAGGAGTGATGATTGACTATTGACTTTAGTCAATCATCGCTCCTGATAATGCGAATCTAACAATAGTTTGATGCAGTGGTGATAACTGTTAGTATTATTCTGCTAAAGATTTCAAAATTCAAACTTAGCTAAATTAATGAAACTACATAGCTCGACATGTTTTATATAAAATCAATTTATTTGTAAGCTAATATTCGAATAGTTGGGACGTTTGACAACATCGCGATGTCCTCGTTTTCAAATATAAAATATCAATTTCCAAGTGCAGGTTTACTGAAAGCCTGTGTTTATTTGGCTTCTACAGGCGTGGTAAACTGAGGTAACAGAGCGTTAAAATAAAAACTGCGTAGTTAAACTTGTTATATTGTTAAAAAAGAGTAACAATTTTGCAACATAAAAAGAGTTTAATCGCACCTAACAATAAAATCTAGACACTTGAAACAAACTTGAATGTTGCCGGCCGACAAATAATGTTGTTATTCTTGTCGAGTTGCAAAAAATAATAATATTATGCTTACTATTTAAAACCTAGATTTATAAATATATTTTGGTGGCGTTGGTAATAAACTATCAGCAATTTTATTATCCAATCTTTTTATTAACAAAATGGGTCATTCAATTGTTATTAGGGAACAATTATGACGTATTCAAGAAAGAATGACCGCAGATTTATCCGAATTTTGTGCCCTGGAATTGTAAGCCCAAGATTTTGGACTTGGAATGGAATGTTTAATAAAAACACTTTGGGTGCCATTTTTCCTTTATGTTGCATAAAATAGCTGACATCTACATGTAAATGACTTAACTTACTCTTAAGGGGTTACGCCACCTTGGCGTCGGAAAATAGGCATAAAATAATTTTTTTTTTACGCAATTATTGTATATATAATATAATTTTTATTTTTCACAAATATATTATAGTTTTAACAACAAATTTAAAAAAATATATATTAAAAAAATAATAAAAAACCTGTCATGTGCAAGTTGAACTTGCGCAATTAGTGTTCCGTACGTTGATTGTTTTTAATATAAAAAATTTTGTTACGGAGGTATAAAATGATCAGTGACTTCACAAAACATACCCTAAATGAGTTTTCAACAAAGTTTGTTGTCAATCTTTACTGAAAATTGACGACCTTGAATTTTTTTTTTTTATATACTAGATAAATTATTAAAGGTAATGCACTCGTGATAATTTTCGTTCAATCTACACTCCGTGGAGAATATTCCAAAATTTTTTCAAAATATTTTGATAAGTACTTTTCGAGATAAGGCGGGTGGACAGCGATTAGCGATTTTTCGCGATTTTTTAAAAATAATACAAAGAAAAGTGCACGCAAGTATTATTATATATATATATTTTTTACTCGTGTTTTCACAAGCTTTCATTTGACACCACACTCGATTACCTAGTAAAAAAAATTTTTTTTTTCACTTCCGATTTCACCCCCAAAACTAACCTCTTAAGTCAAAATTTAACTTTCAAAACTACATGGCTCTGATGAGGCCATCAATTCCTATATTATTACCAAATTTCAACTTTCTATGACAAATAGTTTCGGAGAAAATCGGTGGTGTGACAGACAGACAGACATCGAAGTGATCTTATAAGTGTTTCGTACGGAACACTAAAAATGGCGGAGATATGAACCATTTTGTAGGACCCTCTTTTAAAAATCCTTGCCACCGGTGGAATTTTTTTCTCGACCAAGAATCGTCCAAAAACTAAACAAATCATTTTTTATTGTTAAGAAAGGTCATAGCTAACTCGCCACATATGGAAAAAAATTTAAAAATTTTTCTGTAGTAGTGACAGCCGTTCGAAAATAAACCCAGGTTTTTCACAAAAATTTTGTGCTTTAAAAATCAATAAAAAATGAACGGTGTATTCAATCGAAAAAAAACCGTATGTCAAGTTCAAGATAATATTACAAAGAATATGTGCTATAAATTTTATCAAAATCGGTTCCGTAGATCTCGAGATATTTTGTCCACCAGTTTGAAAAAAATAGTTTCGAGAAAAACGCAAAAGAAAAAACTACCGCGTCCATGCCTTAAATGTTTATAATTTTTTTATAACACGTAGGCTAAAAAGTTTTTTTTTTGTAAAATTCGACTTTATTCATCAATATAGCCTCCTTCAAGAGCGATACAATCAGTCCAACGCTTTTCTAACATTTCTATACCTTTCTTGTAGAAGGACTTGTCTTTGCCTTCAAAATAGGCCTCAGTTCGGTGATAACTTCTTCATTGGAGCCAAATCTCTTTTCCGCGAGCATTTTTTTTAAGTCTGCGAACAGTTAATAGTCGCTGTGGGCCAAATCTGGAAAATACAGTGGATGAGGAACCAATTCGAACTTCAATTCATGAAATTTTGCGACTAAAGACACAACAGTCGGCTGGTAAAGTTGGAGCCAAATCTCTTACCCGCGAGCATTTTTTTGAGGTCTGCGAATAGATAGATAGTCGCGGGGGGCCAAGTCTGAGTACTTTTTCCTCGTTCATTTGGGGCCGTTTCTTTGTGATTTCTGCCTTCAAATGCACCAATAACTTTATGCAATATTCGCTATTGATGGTTTTTCCCTTCTCAGCATAGTCGATAAAAATTATTCCACGCGCATTCCAAAATACAGCGGACAAAACGTTCCCAGCCGACTGTTATGTCTTTGGTCGCTTCGGGCGGCTTTCACCGCTGCTGCTGTTCACTTAGCTGACTGCCGATTTGATTGCGTTGTATAGTAGTGGATCCATGTTTCATCCATTGTCGCATATCGCATGAAAAAAATCCTTTTTATTGCGCTTAAACAGGTCCAAACAGCACTCAGAATCGACACGTTGTCGTTTTTGGTCTACGGTGAGCAAACGCGGTACCCATTTCGAACAGAGCTTTCTCATGTCCAAATGTTCATGCAAAATATGACCAACACGTTCTTGTGATATCTTTAGGGTATCAGCAATTTCACTTTACGACCATCCAAAACGATTTAGTGGATTTTTTTTACGTTTTCCGGTGTAACCACCGCATTTGGGCGCCCAGAGTGTTCAGCATCATTTGTATTTGTACGACCGCGTTTAAATTCAGCATACCAGTAAATGATGAGTGATTTTCCAGGGGCAGAGTCCCCGTAACACTTATCAAACCAATGCTTTGCTTGAACGGTAATTTTTTCCCATCAAAAAACAGTGTTTAATCAACACACGAAATTCGATTTTTTCCATTGTTTTGAAAATATTAAAAGTAGCGTCACTAAAACCACTGTAACTTGTAAACTAATCGTC
The DNA here is from genome assembly GCA_019049505.1 of Pachyrhynchus sulphureomaculatus. NCBI lineage: Eukaryota > Metazoa > Arthropoda > Insecta > Coleoptera > Curculionidae > Pachyrhynchus > Pachyrhynchus sulphureomaculatus. The sequence continues at coordinate 113,599,443 of CM032455.1, forward strand.
GACATGTCATTAAAGTTTTGACACGTATCGTGTGAATGTGGATTTTTTGAAGAGCGCGTCGTCTATGTGTCAGACCAAAAACTTTTCAGCCTACGTGTTATTACCTTCAATCTGCGATTCCAAATTGTAAAGCTTGAAATGTTTTTAAAAGTATAAATAATAAATGTAACCAAAAAAATCGATTTTTTGAAAATATCAAGGTGACGTAACCTCTTAAAACACTCTTATTAAACCGTATTACTTTAGTGTGTAACTTTCTTTAGGGATAATGCTTAATTTTTTTTATATGGCCACGGCACACGTACTACTGGGAAAACGATAAAACGCTACAGGACCGGTGCGTGCTCAAAAAAAGTTATTCACGTTGGTCTTGAATCGCTGCGAAGTGTACTCTGTGGGGAGAGAGTCCGAGCTGATAACCTGAACTTCATACGGATGTGATGTATTAGTGCCTCCTATATTCCTAGCATGTGCCATTCTGTAAGGATTTAAGCATCCATCAAACACTTATCTACTAGAATCAATTAACTAACCGTTGTTTGATGTTTCCAAGAGTAAAGATTTGTGGTGGAGCCCCAAAAATGGGAATAGACCCCCAAAAATGGGAATAGACCCCATAAAAATGGGAGTTGTTTTCCATCGTTAGTCAATTTGAGCTTTATACAGGATAAAAACTTGTGGAGAGTAAAGCTTTTTAGTATAATATTAACAGCTTTTTGAGAAACTTTCTTCGCTATGCATGCAACACGATCTTGCCATGGTATATTTGCTCCCAAGTTAACGCGCAGAAGTTGATCGACGATGCTAGTGAAATGAATTGTCCCGACATAATTATCTGATTCTGCAGTGTTTAGTTTTTTAGCCAAAACTGCCGCCGGTGTTTTTGTAGCGTTAAATTCTACTTGGTTATTATCGCCTCAATATAGAATTTCTAACTCTTTGTAAACTTGAACAAGCTCCCGATGTCTGCGGATACTTTCGTTGGTAGTTCTTAGTTCATATTAATAGCGTTCAAAGCAAATGAAGAAACAATCGTACTGTCGTGGGCAAAGCTGTAGATTCGATTCCTGGTCCTTTCCAGCAGATGGTTAATGTAAAGGAGAAAGAGAGTGGGAGATATTAGGAAATTTTGGGGCACTCCGGCGTTAATAGTGAAGGGTTAGAAAAGACATTCGTCAACTGCCACTCTTAAAGAACGCTTTCTGAGGAAACTCGAGAGCCATAAACCAAACCTTTCAGACATACAGACGTTGACTATTTGTAGTTTTAGTAAGGTCGTTGAAGAACACAAACTTAACCTGCATGTGCAGTTTTGGCAGAATATTTATCAGTTATATTAAAGAAGTTTTGTTTCATGAGTTTAGTGTATTTTGTTTGTTTAAATAGTGAAGTTAATGATTTTTTGTAATTAAACAACCAATTGTGCGTTTTACCTGATTAAACAATATCTCAAAGAATTTTAAAACTCGACAGTTTCATCTAAACCCTCTCTTAAGTTGTAAACAATTAAGTTTTCTTGAAAAGTGTGAAAATGACAATCCAGTGAAGCTAAATTTTGTTTAAGGGGTTACATACACTTGGGCGTTGCAAAAAGTATGTATATTTTAAAAAAATATTTTATAGGTTATGAAGTGAATAATACAAAAGTATGGCGATTATATATTTTTATTGTACTTTAAACTATAAGAAAGATTTTTTTTTAAAATATATTTTAAATGTTAACATTATTTTTTTATCGGGTTAAATGGACCACTAATGAAAACTATGGCGTCTCCTTGTCTGCAGGATAACTGATCTATAAAAATTTTTTTTTTCTTTCACAAGGGCTAAATTAACGGAATATTTTCCATGCTTCCATGAGTTTTAATATGTTCTCAGATTTTATCCATCGGGCAGGGTTTTTTTGTGGCACGTGTTTAAAGTTTTAAAATAAATAGTACTTACAAAACACTGAATAATAAATACACGGCTCATTTTGTCTAACCTAAACAGTTTTATATGATGATTTTCGGTCATATTTTGCCCTCGGGATGTCTCTTTTCATGGTCCAGCAGTAGTCGGCCACCATACTGGGACCCCATTTGCCTTGATACCTCTTTTCCATAGTAAAAATCTGCTGATGAAAACGCTCACCATGCTCATCAGAGACAGCCTCAAGATTTTCAGGGAAGAAGTCTAGGTGGGAGTCCAAGAAGTGAGTTGTTAAGGATATGTTGCAGCCCATTTCTTTGTATGAAGTTAGAAGATCACTCACTATTTCACTATAGTTTTTCTTCTTTATTATTGCCAAGAAATCCACAACAGACATTTTTGAATGATTTCCGGTGGATTTAACAGTTCCTCAAAATGTGCATCATCTGATATTAATGATCATATTTGGGGCCATATAAAAATTCCTTCCTTCAATTTTGCTTCACTTATTTTAGGAAATTTAGATTTCAAATACATAAATGCAGCAGAATCTTTATCCATTTTTTACAAAACTTTTATAAGCCCCAGTTTTATGTGCAGGGGAGGTAAATACGCCTTTTCGGGATCCACTAATGGGGTATTTGATATATTTTTATGCCAAGGAATAAGAGATTCACGTTTCGGCCATTGTTTCCTTATGTAGTGAGTGCTATCCCATTCACACAAGAAACATCAGAATTTCGTGTATCCAAGTCGCAAACCTAACAATAAAGCTATAACCTTCAAATCACCACATTATATTCCAGTTATATTTAGTATACTGAATTTTTTCTAACAGCAATTTCATATGTCTCCTTCATATCACTGGCATGCGCGACAGGTATTGATGCTAATTCATTCCCATTATGAAGTACTACAGCCTTCAAACGAACTTTCGATGAGTCTATGAACAATCGCCACTCATCTGGCTGATGTTGATGTCCAAGAGCCTCCATTACTGCACAAACATCATTACAAAAAACTACATGGCCTTCTTTAGAGAAGTAGTCACTGAAATCACTGTGGCGTCTGCGATAAACGCATATCCTTGTATCTTTTTGGAGTAGATTCCAACCTTTGAGCCTGGAACTTAAAATCTCAGCTGACTGTTTAGACAAATTTAAATCCCGTATAAGATTATTAAGATCTTCTGAAATAAAAAGTGAGGTTCTGAAGAACTACTTGCTTTAAATGTAGTAGGGTCACTTCTCTCGCGTTTTTTTCCGTCTTCAGTATGAACTGGGTCGGAGTCGGTGTTATCACTTAAGGTCATGAAATCTGGCAACTTTGGTACAGGATATTCTTCATTATGTGGCACAGGTCTAATTGCGATGCCAAATTGGGGTACTTAACTGTATATTTTGTTTTGGACGTAATTCCTTTAATGTTAGTTAAGCAGAAATAATAATCAGTTAAATGGTCCTTCTGTTCCCTCCAAATCATATAGACTAAAATCGGCATCTGATGAGTACCATTTTTCCAACCAGTGAGAAGTCTAACACATGATACACAGCATAAATTTGGGGCCCAGTCTTTATCAAAATCGTCAGCTTTACACCCAAAATAAAGCTTATAACATTTTTTCACAAGTGGTGTAAAATTTCGCCTCTGATACTTGAAGGTCAGTTCACCACACACGTAGCAGAAATTGTTTGGTTGATCTACACACTTTCTTGGCATTTTGAAACGTTTATAAAAAAGAAACTTACAAATAAAAACAATAAACAGCACAAAAATAAGTTACCAGACTCACTACAATTACAATACTGACTACTGACCCTCTGCTTACTAAAAAAGTGCAATATATGATAGGCCAGGTTTGAACATCATTAAGCCTGGACAGAGTTAAAACATGTTTCAACATGAATAAGTCTGCCTGGTGCCAAATTATTCTGAATACAAATTCACACTTCTATATTTACAAGAATTATAACAATGAAATCCTAATATAGAGAAGTATATTACAGAAAAATGACTGTCACAAGAAAACTATGCCTGATAGAAGAAATCTGATAACATATTTGAATTCAGCATAAAAAACTGAACTAGGGTCTCTATTCAGTTTCCTTGTGAAAAAAATCATGTTGACCAGTGTAATCTAAGCTGCATAATAAAAATTAATCTTGTAAAATACTGTAGTAGTTAAAAATTGTCGAAGGGTTTTTTTTTTTTCAAAAATAAAAAAATTACTGTGTTTCAAACTGTAATGCAATTTTCGACCAAAAAATTTATGTTTAATTATTTATCTGGGGGCACGGTAGTGCCCCCGCCAAGTCGAGCAGAAAGCACAGCCGTACCATCCTTTTCTCGAAGCCACTCACGGCACTTTTGACCCCCCCCTGTAACTTCGTTGTGGATAAAGCAAGAAGTCTGAATTTTCAGTGACCAAGAGGACATACTATACTAGCTATATTCCTAAATTACCTACTATTTATACCTTATAGTTTATGAACTATCGCCAGTCGAAGTTCTTTAATTTTGTCACTGACACACTCACCGATCATCAAAATTCTAAGATACTTTTAGCAGACACGCAAACTTCAAATTTTGAATTTAGTTAGTGTTTAGCTTATAAAGGAAGGAAAAACTGAAACATCCCGAAATTTCAGTCCCGTTTTCTAAATTGTACGGTCACTTAAGCCAAAAAAAGGGGGTCAACCTCGGAGTGAGAGATAATAAGCTGTAAATTTGTATAAACCTTTATTTTGGCATTCTAAAAGTTGTCTGAAAAGTTTCATAAAATCTCGTGTCCGCGTCTTAAGGTATTCAAGGTCAAAGGTCACAAAAATCGGTTTTTCGCAAATATCTCGCTTCCTATGGTTTCAATGATATTTGCATCTATTATGAAAATTGTAGAGCATAAAATTCTCTACAAATTTTGTTCTAAACATTTTTTTATACGCTTAACCGTTTTTGAGATAAAGCGCGGAGAGCGCGTAGCGCTCAGCCATACATAGCATAATGCAAGGTCAACCGTGAGTCCCGGTAAATAATACATCGTATAAAGTTAATTAATCACTAAAAAATCCATAATTATGAATAATTTGTATTATTTATTAATTAATATATTATATTTAATATTTTTCATTTATCAAATATATTCGTTTAATAATACTTACCTACTTCGTGTAATTAAAAAATTGTTAAGTGAAATACTTTAAGTATATTTTAATTATAAAAAAGTATGACAGCAGGGCTAGAAGAGAATATAGTTATTAAAATAGGAGCAAAAGTCATGTTAAGACGAAGTATTGACGTGAGTCTTGGCTTAGTCAACGGTTCTATCGGTATAGTACAAGGAGTAAAGGTTGGTCCTGAAAATACAAATACATATTACATTTAATAATGAACATCTTTAGGAGCTTGGTCCAGTCAAAACTAAATTTGAAATTATTAATAGAGCTTACAGTCCCTGGCCAAATTATTAGACGCACTGTATTTTTTTTAGTAATTTTATGTTTCTTAAGAGTTTTTATGCAATAATGGTATATTTAAACTACAATATTATTGATTTTTATTTAAAAGAATTGTTGTAGACTACATATTTGTATTTATTTTTAACATATGGCAATACTGTGTTGACAAAGTGATACATAAACGTAAATAAGTACAAACCTGTATCAGTCGCGATCGGAATCGAGTCAGGTACGGACGTGTTTCTGTGGCTTTATGGACTGTGATTGTTTGTTTAACAGTTTTATACTACTCAGTTATTAGTTTATTTTGTATGCAGTGTTTTAAAAAAGTAATTGGACTATTTTCATTATGGGTAGAAAAGGCGATCTTTCAGCACGTAAAAAAGCTGAAGCGAAGGCCCTACTGATTGCAAAAACATTTACAAACCGAGAAATATCACGAAGATTGGAGGTTTCTGAAGCTAGTGTACGACGCATAAAAAAGAAAATTGAGTCAGGGAAGGAATTAAGCCCGAAAAGAAAGAAAAGATGCGGTAGAAAACCAATTTTCACTCCACGGTCAGAGAAGAAAATTTGTGTAGAAAACAGATTTGCTACCACAAAGGTAATAAAATCACAACTCCAGGATGCTAGCGTAAATGCTTCTGAGCGCACTGTTCGAAGAAAATTGAAAGAATTAGATTTTAAGGCCTGTCGCCCCGCCAGGAAGCCCAAGTTAACAGCTGCAATGAAAGCAAAGCGCCTGAAGTGGGCCAAACAATGGCAAGACAAAGATGTGGACTTCTGGAGATCGGTAAGATACAGCAATTTAATCAATAATTGATACATTATTATCATTTTCAGTTAAATAAAGCAAATAAACATGGAAGTTTATATATTTTTCCTATTTTTGACAGGTCTGCTTCAGTGACGAAAGCACATTCGAAATTTTGCAGAATAAAGCTCAGTATGTGCGTCGTCGTCATGGAGAAAAGTTTCATCCTGATTGTGTCGTCCCGACGGTTAAACATCCCACCAAAGTGATGATTTGGGTCAGTCATCAGCGGCAAGGGCACTGGACGTCTGTACGTCGTCAAAGGAATAATGAGGCAAGATCAGTACAAAGAAGTATTACAAAATCGGTTGATTCCGCAGCTCAGAGAATGGTTTCCAAATGGGGAACCATTCACTTTCATGCAACATGGAGCTCCCTGCCACACTGCTGGTCTGTTAAAGCTTTTTTGGCCGAAAAAAAATATCCCTCTGTTGGATTGGCCGGGTAATAGCCCTGATATGAACCCCATTGAAAATGTGTGGGAGCTGATGAAAAGAGAAGTGGCTAAAGATGTGATTACCAACAAAACCCAGCTCCTAGAAAAGATTATTCATGTGTGGAATCATCATCCTCAATGCAGGAGATAGTACAATCTTGCATTGATAGCATGCCTTGCAGAATTAAAGCTTTGATAGCGGCTAAAGGTGGCTCAACTAAATATTGACTTTTACTAACATTAATTTCACTTTTCTTTAAAACTTAATAAACTTATGCTTTTCTAAATTAATGCTGTTTTATTTATGTCAAATAAATAGGTAATTGATTGGATAATATAAAAATAAAAAACAAATCAATTTAAAATAATAAAACGGTACAATATCACTCGGTAATTAATATTTTACATGAAATCTTGCAGTGCGTCTAATAATTTGGCCAGGGACTGTATGTATTCGTCGCGAACAGTTTCCGATATGTATAGCCTATGCTATTACCATACACAAAAGTCAGGGGCTAAGTCTAAACAGTGCACTGATGGCCGTTCTTCAGTATTCGCATGCGGTCAAGCATAAGTGGAACTTTCGAGAGTGACAAGTCTGGGCACATTACATCTAATTAATGTCGACTTCGGTAGTATCAAAGCTCAGGATCCGCAATCGTTGAATATAATCGATTTAGAAGCACTTATCGTCGAGACTTGTCAAAAATTGTTACATCATAGCCTTTGAAAAAAACCAATAGAGGCAGAGAGTGGGCTTTTAGAAAATCCATAGCTGACGTACAAGAAATATTACCCGAGAAGAAGAAAAAAAGAGGACTACCTGCAAAAAGAAATGAGATCCCATCAAAAACATAAAATGTAAAAAAAATGCCAAGTCTCGCAACGCAGTCCTTCCACCACAAAAGGTGGTGAGATCTCATGTAAAACCAAGTCAGTTATTTTAGTTAGTATCTATGGAAGCACCTATTCAACAACTTTGTCATAAATTGTTATCTATTTAGTTACCTACCAACATTCATAGTGACCGTATCAATATTAGACATCTTTACTAAAAAGAAAATCGAATTTTTGAAAATTCGAGGTGTATGTAACTCGACTAGAAATCTGCAGTATTGTTTCCATTTTGGAAAAACAGGTAAATCACAATGAAGTTAAGCTATTTGATTCGAGGAATCCCTTGTCGCGAAGTATGAGAATCATAACCGAGCGAAGCTCTTTGATCTAATAAACCTTTAAATTTAATTAGTGACTAAAAATTGCTCTCATGTTCTGCATTATTGTTTGAATTATGTTTCCGTACATTAGGCATATTAATAGAAATATAAATGTCCGTCAACAATACATTTCATTTATTCAAAATTCGAGCCACAAAACTATTTCAGGAACGAAAACAGGGAATAAATGTATCTTAATGAACCGAACCCACATACTAGAACCAACTAACGGATTGTAATACGGTCGAGATGCATTGCACACCACAAAGAGGTCATCAAACTTCTTTTAATGTTTTGGTTGTTTCCTTATTGTTTTATTTAATTAAAAATGTTTTATATTAATTAATGGTTTATAATTTGTACAGTTTTTGTAGACACATGTTCAAAATGAATTTTTTTTTATTTTTCGCTATTAAGTATTTTAAAATATTTCTAGTATTTAATAAAATAAACACGTAGGCTGAAAAGTTTTTGGCCTTACTCATAGATGTCGCCCTTTCAAAAAATCCATATGATTTTTAGGAAGTAGCAACTTTCAAACGATACGTGTCAAAATTTCATTACATTCCAACGATTAGTTTACAAGTTACAGTGGTTTTAGTGACGCTACTTTTGTTATTTTAAAACAATGGAAAAATCGAATTTTGTGTGTTGATTAAATACCGTTTCAAGCAAAGCAATGGCTTGATAAGTGTTACGGGGACTCTGCCTCTGGAAAATCACTCATCATTTACTGGTATGCTGAATTTAAACGCGGTCGTACAGATACAAATTATGCTAAATGCTCTGGACACCCAAATGAGGTGGTTACATCGGAAAACATAAAAAAATTCACAAAATTGTTTTGGATGACCGTAAAGTGAAATTGCGTGAGATAGCTGACACTCTAAAGATATCAGAGAACATGTTGGTCATATTTTGCATAAACATTTGGACATGAGAAAGCTCTGTTCGAAATGAGTACCGCGTTTGTTCACAGTGGACCAAAAAGAACAACGTATTGATGATTCTGAGCGCTGTTTGGACCTATTTAAGCGCAATAAAAAGGATTTTTTCATGCAATATGTGACAATGGACGAAACATGGATCCACCACTACACACGGCTGAGAAGGTTTTGGCCTCTGTATTTTGGGATGCGCATGGAATAATTTTCATCGACTATGGTGAAAAGGGAAAAACCATGAATAGCGAATATTATATAAAGTTATTGGTGCATTTGAAGACAGAAATGGCAGTGAAACGGCCCCAAATGAACACGAAAAAAGTGTTCTTTCATCAAGGCAATGCCCGTGTCCCAAGTCGATGGTTACGATGGCAAAATTGCATGAATTAAAGTTCGAATTGCTTCCTCATCCACCGTATTCTCCAGATTTGTCCTCCAGCGACTATTATCTATTCGCAGACCTCAAAAAAATGCTTGCGGGAAAGAGATTTGGCTCCAACTTTACCAGCCGCTGCTGTGTCTTTAGTCGCTTCGGGCGGCCTTCACCGGCTGCTATCTACTCAGCTGACTGCCGATTTGATTACGTTTTGTAGTGGTGGATTCATGTTTCATCCATTGTCACATACCGCATGAAAAAAATCCTTTTTATTGCCCTTAAACAGGTCCCAACAGCGCTCAGAATCATCAACACGTTATTGTTTTTGGTCCACTGTGAGCAAACGAGGTACCCATTTCGAACAGAGTTTTTCTCATGCCCAAAGTTCATGCAAAATATGACTGACACGTTCTTTTGATATCTTTAGGGTGTCGGCTATTTCACTATATTTCACTTTAAAAAAAACGGTCATCCAAAACAATTTTGTGGATTTTGGGCGTCTACAGCTTGCAGCATCACTTCTGTCTGTACGATCCGGGTATAAATTCCGCATACCAATAAAATGATGAGTGATTGAAGGTTGGTACTTCCTAAAAATCATATGGATTTTTTTGAAAAGGGCGACATCTATGTGTCGGACCAAAAACTTTTCAGCCTACGTGTTAAGTTTGTTATTTGCTGAAATAAAGAAGAAATACATAGATGACAACCAGGGTGGCGAAGGAAACATCTTTTAGACTCTGGCAGTTCGTTCATTTGATTTAATTCAGACGTAACCAAAATTGAAATAATTGAAAGCTCTGTGACGTGACGTGTTGATGACTGTTAGAAAAGGCCTTCTTCTGAAGCTACCCATGCATAGTGCGGAACAGGCAAATTTTCGACACGTGTTTTATGTAGAGAAGAAACTTAATAATCCTGTAGGATATTAATATTCATATGACGGGAAGTAGGTAAATCCATCGAAAAATCAAAGTCATGTTTGTGCGCCATAGAATATTCTGTCAAAGTTGAACAAGTAATGTTGATGTTTCATAGGCTTCCCCAGGGGTCAGACGCATTATGTCTTTTGCATTTGAAATACCTTAAAATACGACTTGTCGAATAAGATCGCTCTGTGACTGTTAATTTGAGGATATGTCAATAGCAGCATCGCTTGAAGCGGTGGGTTAGAATTGGTAATTCGACACATAAAGGTGACGGAATATTATTGAAATTTAAAACTGAATTTTGAGATACTTATTTCAAAGGTGCCCTTCCCATCACAATAAATTCTAAAATTGATGACTAGATAGGAGAGATTTTTCATGAAAAAGAGCATTCTGGCAGCAAGTGGTTATTTAAAGTGCTCTATTGATTTCATGTCGAAATTTCCTTCTGCGTCCACACACGTTGCGTGTTTAGGTAGCCCAAATGCAAACATTTTTAATAAGGATATTGTTACTTAAAAGGAGAAATAAGAGCGGATACAAAATATATCCGCGTAGCGTTAATTGGATGTATAAGTTGATGTATTATCAAATTACCACTGAAGTGTTTTTATATAGACTTATTGATATTTGATTTAATCTCTGTACTCTTTAGTATTTCGTTCTACAGTTTTCTCATCAATTTGATGGTGATAAGGAATAGATGTCGGCAATTTGGCGGACATACCAGGGTAAGATCGTTCCATTAGGAACTTAACACTGCTTCGCAGTTTTTATATAGCTTTACATTGCAGGTACTCTTGAGAACTCGATATCTTCAAAAAATTTGGGAGCATTTTTAAAGAGCATAAAACACTTTTTTTCGTGACTAATTAGGAACCGCTAGGGCAAGCGCTCAAAATCTTTTTTTTTTGAAAAGTTGCTGTTCCATAGATGCTTTTAGAACGATTTTGTTCTTGAAGGTCAACATCTTCTAAAAGTAATTGGCAGTTATAAACTCTTTAATAAGATAAAGTAATAGGGCTTAAAGAAAACAAAACATTTTTGATAAGTGCGTGAAGCTTGGTGCTTCGGGCACTTTTGTTGTAAGCTTTACTCAACTCTGATAAGTAAATACAAGGCTTGTTTTTAAAGTCAGTACCGTTATGATATTAAAAAAAACATAAGGCTATTTTTTTTAACAATTTTATTTTTATATGAACGCCCAGACTTAATCTATCTTCCAACCAAATTTCCCCCTGTATTAAGGCATTTATCGTATCGTAAGACCAGCTTCTGTATTCCATCCTCATAGAAATCTGCTATCTGGTTGCTAAGCACTGCAGTGCGGCCGTTTAACGTTGTCATGTGTGTCATAGCGCTGACTGCCAACGTACTTTTTTAAGTACAGGAACAAATGGTAGTCACTGGGCGCTAGATCAGGGCTATACGGGGGTAATCAAGTTCTTCTCAGCGATACGATGCGATCTTGGGTTCGATGAATCATGTGTGGATGAGCATTGTCGGGAAGCAAAACGGATTCTCCTACTAAAGATGCCACGCCTTTTTGTTTTAGTGCACGACGCAGTTTATTTAAGGTCTCTCAATATGTCTCAGCATTTACTGTGTCCTCCCGAGGCAAAAAATCCACAAGCTACACCCCCTGCCTATCCCATTCACTTTCTTGGATGATGTTGAATGCCTTCATTCCTTGGATTTTTGTTTTGATTTCGGTGTAACGTGAGCAACCCAAATTTCGTCACCAGTGACAATTTGGCTTAAAAACATCACCTTCATTACTGTACCTCTCGAGGAAAGTCAAAGTACTGGTTAAACAATTGGTTTTGTGCACTTCACTCAGCATTTTTGGTACCCAGCGTACTTCCGATAATTTAGACGTTCTGCCATAATTTCATAAAGAACACTTCTTGAAACATATTAGATAATGATGAAATCGTTAAGCGTGTATTTTCTCGAACTTCTTCATCAACTTTCCACACATTTTCAATGGTTTTGGGCATTTTAGATACGCACAAACAAACGTAAACTCGGACGAATGATTTCATAATGGCGTCTGTGGCTAGCCAATAGATGTAAGACTCAGCGCGCACGCGTGGAACGGCGACCGCAACGCTGCAGCGGCCATATTTCAAAACGGTACGTACTATATATCCAATTTGAACGTTAAACATCTTCTCTATACAAATAAATGGCTCTAACCTTTTCATTTCTTATTTTACTTTCTTGAGGCTGGTCAAATTTATTGTTTAAGGTTGTACTCATTTTGAACTTTATTTGGTAAAGGTTGTATACATAAATTGTATATCTTTTTTTTATTTCTTTCTTCTTATGATTAAGTAAGAAGTATCTAAATATTAGGTGTACAAATTAATTCCCAGTCCCGAGCCTTCATCGAGTGCAAAACCTGTTCAAATTGGAGTTTTTCCCCATTTTATAGCCATTTTTAAGTGTGATCTTTTATCTTTAAAAACGAGGTATCATTTTTGATTATACCGTGAACATCACCTACCATAAACATTTAGAATTCTTGACAAGCGCAACTAAAACTTGCAAGGGCACTAGGAGTGACCCAGTAAACTATTTCCATCATCTATAGCAATTGGCAAGGAGTCTTAATCGGTCCTTCACTCCCGAAAACAAAAGCAGAGGCTATCCAAGGGAACCATCAACGAGCACCAAAAGGTGTTGCTATGCATTTGGTAGTATCAAAGGGACGTGATCCACTGCGAGATGCTTCAACCTGGTCAGAACGCTACTTCTGAACTCTACCAGTAACAACAGATCCGCGTAAGTGATGCACTTGAAGAAATAAACCGTTTACTGGCAGAGAGAGGACGGTGATACTACTGCAGAATAACATCCGGTTCCATACAGCAAAAAAACCCTGAAAACCTTTTCAGATTTGGGCTGGGAAATTCTTCATCCTATGGCATATTCTGCAGATTTGACTCTGTGAGATTATCACCTGTTCTACTTTCTCTTTACAACATTACCTGATTGATTCTCACTTCAAGTCCGTTGAATAGGACAAAAGAAGCATCGATGAATTCATCGTATCGAAACAGCCATCATTTTTTCGATCTAGAATCCGACAAATGTCTGGGAGATGCCAAGAATGTGCAGAAAGCTGAAGAGGTTACTTTGAAATTTAAGTTTGTATTTTTATTTGTTCTAAATAAGTGCCAAAGCTCATTTATAAAGATCTAGAATTAAAAAATAGCCAATAATTTACTTTAATTTTAAATATTATCTAGACTATATATGATACGATTTGTTTTATACCATCAATTGGCAGCGTGAACTCCATAATTTTGGTAATTTCCCGACTTTTCGCACCAGTCGTTAATCTTATCTAATCTTCATAATCCCCTTTATTAAGGATTTTTTACTATTTTATAGTTAATCCAAATGAAATTTTCTGATATTATTTATAGCTTATAAATAATGTTTGTAATCAAGGGACTGATTGCTTTGTTTTATGATAGTGTGATGTGGCATAAATATTTATTTATTGTTAATTTTTCAAAAAAAAAAACCTGTTGGCAAAAGGTTTTACATGGAGCTAAGCTTAATGTTAAGACAATTATAAAATACCAGCCAAGTGCAAATCGGACTTACTTACTTAGTGTTTTGTAGCTGAAGTGTGAAATTCAGTCTTTAAGATAAGAATTATCCAGAATGTATAAAGAGCAAGACATCTTTGTAGTAAAAGTTTAAAACAAACATTTACTACCTAAATATCTATTTAATTGTAAAGAAATAAATTAAAATTATTTTATCTGGTCCCTATCCGTTGGTCACGAGTCATCATGGAAATTTATTTTATCTGTGATTGGCTGCTTAAAGCAGTAATGTACTGAAAAGTATATGTGAATATTACTGAATGCACCGAATGTGTATTGATATTTCGTAGCTCTTAGTCCCGGTTACATTCACAACTTTCCACGAAAAAATCTTTAACATATTGTCAAGTCAATGAGTGATAATTTTCGCTCAATCTACACTTTATGGAGAATATTGCAGAATTTTTTCCAAATTTTTTAATCAGTACTCTTAGAGATAGGGTGGGGGTTAGCGATCTTTGCCATTTTTTAAAAATAATATAAAGAAAAGTTTGCGCGAGTATTACATCATATATATTTTTGAACTGTTGTTTTCACAAGCTTTCATTGACACCCCACTTGATGACCTTGCCCCGACTTGATGACCCTTGCAAATTTAACTTTCAAAACTGCACGGCTCTAAATGGGTCATTAATTCCTATATTTATGCCAAACTTCAACTTCCTATAGCAAATAGTTTCGGAGAAAACCGGGTGTGACAGACACCGAAGTGATCCCATCCCATGAGTGTTCCGTACAGAACATTAAAAATGAAGAAACAAAAATTATATAGCTAACTATAGTGGTTGGAGGGGGTAGGGGAAAGGTTGCCGTGTTATTTTTCATTATTTTCAATTAATTAAGGAGTTAATAAGGCAGGGGGCTTCGTGTATCGTGTAATATGTCCGTTTTAGGGTTCTTGTAGTCTACGTATCTAATTATTTTCGTTTTTACAGAAATAGTATGTATAGAGAAATATCAGGTCTCTGTTTTATTTTTGAAGCCCGTCCTCGGCTTCATTTTTTTTGTGATTAATATCTATAAGTTTTGAAATAAAATTAACTTGTAGGTCATGAAAATATTTTTAAATTGAATTTTTTATGGGACATCTTGTTTATTATAGAGTATACATCGTAATAATCTAAATCAACCTTAGATCGTTTCCTACACAATATCGATGTTATCCACGACGAACACGTTTTTAGCATTGATGCAACAATGGCGGCAACGCATTTGTATAGTGCGCCGACGTCCCAATTCTTCCCGCCAAACTAGGTCACCTTTCGGGGCCGAGCGACGGGGAAAGAGCAAACAGGGACGACGAAGCGGCACAAAGGGATAAGGTCGGGTCGAGGGAGTGAAGGGCGAGAGAGAGAGAGGGCGCGCTCGGTGCTTAGGGTTGTTCAGGGACTTGAAGTTTTCGTACTTTGAACTCGTGTAATTTGTACGGAATATTCCTATATAAGTGACGCAACATGGTGAGTTAATGTTAGGAATTAGAATGATGCCCATATTTGTAACATGTAATTTTAAAATGCAATTTAACTACTTAATACGGTTTGAAAAGTTTTTGGTCTAGCTACTTAAAACACATATTTTTTTGCAAAATTCATCAATATAGTCTCCTTCCAGAGCAATACAATCAGTCCAACGCTTTTCTAACATTTCTATTCCTTTCTTGTAGAAGGATTTATCTTTGCCTTCAAAATAGGCCATAGTTTTCGCCGATAACTTCTTCATTGGAGCCAAATCTCTTTTCCCGTGAGCATTTTTTTTTTAAGTCTGCGAACAGTTAATAGTCGCTGTGGGCCAAATCTGGAAAATACAGTGGATGAGGAACCAATTCGAACTTCAATTCATGTAATTTTGCCGCCGTAAACCATTGATTTGTGACATGGTGCATTGTCTTGATGAAAGAGCACTTTTTTTCTTGTTCATTTGGGGCCATTTCTTTGCGATTTCTGCCCTCAAACGCACCAATAACTGTATATAATTGATGGTTTTTCCCCTTTCAGCATAGCCAATGAAAATTATTCCATGGGCATCCCAAAATACAGAGGCCAAAACCTTCCCAGCCAACTGTTGTGTCTTTGGTCGCTTCGGGCGGCTTTCACCGGCTGCTGTCCACTGAGCTGACTGCCGATTTGATTCCGGTGTGTAGCGGTGGATCCATGTTTCATCCATTGTCACATGTCGCATGAAAAAAAAATCCTTATTATTACTCTTAAACAGAGCCAAACAGCGCTCAGCATCATCAACACGTTGTTGTTTTTGGTCCACTGTAAGCAAACGCGGTACCCATTTCGAACAGAGCTTTCTCATGCCCTCATGCAAAATATGACCAACACGATCTTTTGATATCTTTAGTACGTTCCGTACGGAACATCTATAAGATGACTTCGGTGTCTAACTGTATGCCTGTCTGTCTGTATGTCTGCCACACCTGATTTTCTCAGAAACTATTTGTCATAGAAAGTTGAAATTTAGTAATAATATAGGAATTGATGACCTCATCAGAGCCGTGTAGTTTTGAAAGTTAAATTTTGACTTAGGGGTTAGTTTTGGGGGGTGAAATCGAAAGTGAAAAAAAAAAAATTTTACTAGGTTATCGAGTGGGGTGCCAAATGAAAGCTTGTGGAAAACACGAGTATAAATATATATATATATATATATATATATATATATATAAATATATATATATATATATATATATATATATATATATATATAATACTTCCGCACACTTTTCTTTGTATTATTTTTAAAAAATCGCGAAAAATCGCTGTCTCCCCCCTTATCTCGAAAAATACTTATCAAAAAATTCTGAAAAAATTCTAGAATATTCTCCACGAGGTGTAGATTGAACGAAAATTATCACGAGTGCATTACCTTTATTAATTTATCTGGTATATAAAAAAAACAAAAATTTCAAGGTCATCAGTTTTCAGTAAAGATTGGGTCTGGTGGCACGGCAGTGCCCCCGCCAAGTCGAGCAGAAAGCACAGCCGTACCATCCTTTTCTCGAAGCCACTTACGGCACTTTCGACCCCCCTCCCCCCTGTAACTTCGTTGTGGATAAAGCTAGAAGTCTGAATTTTCAGTGACTAAGAGGACATACTATACTAGCTATATTCCTAAATTACCTACTATTTATACCTTATAGTTTACGAACTATCGCCAGTCGAAGTTCTTTAATTTTGTCACTGACACTCACCGATCATCAAAATTCTAAGGTACTTCTAGCAGACAGACAAACTTGGCAATCGCACGGCAACATAATCACATAAGAATAATCTACTATTTCGATTGCTAAGTCTAAACAATGCACTTAAGAATAAAGTATTTTAAATAGTAGATTATTCTTATGTGATTATGTTGCCGTGCGATTGCCAAGTCATTATATTAATTATAGAAATAAAGATGTCTAATATTGATACGGTCACTATAAATGTTGGTAGGTAACTAAATAGATAACAATTTATGACAAAGTTGTTGAATAGGTGCTTCCCTAGATACTAACTAAAATAACTGACTTGGTTTTACATGAGATCTCACAACTTTTTGTGGTAGAGGGACTGCGTTGCGAGACTTTTTTACATTTTATGATTTTGATGGGATACAAACTTTGTTGAAAACTCATTTGAGGCGTGTTTTGTGCAGTCACTGATCATTTTATACCTCGGAACAACATTTTTTATTTTAGAAGCAATCAACATACGGAACACTAATTGTGCAAGTACAACTTGCACTAGACCGGTTATTTTTTTTATCGTTCACCTCCCCCGCTGAGTAGGGATTTTACCCTTTTTCTTATCCTGAGGATATCGGTGGGGATGTCGTAATTCCCGTTAAATAAAAGTATACCTATCTGCCGGGATTGAACCCGAGACCTTCTGTATCGCAAGCAAATACGCCACGGTGCCACAGGCCTCCACGATCAGTCGTTAATTATGCGAACGCATGTTAAACGCAGCAATACCAATATGTAAAACAGCCCAAATAAATTGTTTATATTCAAATATTTGAGCGATTATGTTATATTTTCTCAACTATTATATATTTTTTAAATTTTACCTAAAATGAACCAAAAATCATGTAGCTTATGATTAGTAATTAATACAAAGGTTTCTTTCGGCAACTCTGCGCGATGGGGCACTTTAATGGCAATGTTCTCGTTCGTAAAATTGCCAATGGAATCTCAGTCCGCTCCGTGTCTGGTCTAGTTTACACGGGCCACTCCATAGACATAGAGGATGGACTGAGCATTAGCCTCACAAAATTGACCACTCTCTAGAGAAAGAGACAAAGCGACTGTGTGGCCAATACCTGTCCCTTTTCGCTTTATCTCTCACACTTTTGCGTCCGTATTTACTTCACAGCGGAATACCGAAAGCTCAGTCCACCCTCCATATCTATGGGCCGTCCTGTCACTGGCAGTCGTTGCTGCAGCCGAAAGGTTGCAGACAGCCACCAGTTTTCGACCAGAAGCAGTGGTTTAAAATAGCTTTTGGATGATTACATAGGGGCACAACTTCGAAGCGCGAGGCGTACGCAGCACTCATGTATGAAAAATGTATTATTTAATCATAAATAAGGGTAGAAATGAATCTATGTCCATAAAGCATTGTTTGTAGGGGTGCCAACAATAACCTAAAAAAAAAAATTTTTTTTACCGACTGCAAGTTATAGACGACATATTCTTACTTGACCGATTGCGATTCATTTTTGCATGGCTTTGTGATATCTGGTCGTTCTTTCGAACTTTACTTAAACTCGAAGTCGTCTCTTTAAACTCCTGCATCCAGTTTTTAATAAGTTGAACGAACACTCGGGGCTTCATTTATGCCTGTAAATAATATTAAGCTTGAAATTTTGGACGCTTGATGGTCCCAAAATTATTCTAAAATTTTAGAAAACTGAACAAAAACTGAGTAAACGATCAGGCTGGAGTATTCAAAACCATCAACCATCAACATTTTGCAGAAAAATTTAGAAATGAAAAAAAATTCTGCACGATAGATTTTGAACTCAAGAACATTTAACGAATTGTCACAGGCGACAAGTTTAGATCCTCTACGAAGCAGAAATCGATGTAATAGGTTCATAAAGGCTTTTCACCTAAACAAAAAAAATTGAAAACTCAGTTATCTTCTAGAAGGCTTATGATGATCGTTTTTTGGGACTGTAAAAGATTTTTTTTGCAATAGTTTTTAATTGGGCGTCCAGTGAATCTTCTTCGATATAGGGTTTACTAGATCCAACTTTAACAAGTCTCCCGACGGCTGCATTCTCGTAATCAGGCAAACAAATTGGAACTTCACTATAACGTAATTTTTCTTTTATGATTGTTTATTAACCGAAGTGCCTATATATACCAATTTGAGCGCACAAAGACTGTACTGAATTTGGTACAAAAATACAGGCTACAACAACCATATCGCTGTTATGCTCAGAAGCCCTTCACGTGTAACCACTTGGCGACGGCGGCGACGTGCCGCTTCGCCGACGTTGTCGCCCCATTTTTGATGTTGTGGAGGTGTCGAGATAGGACAAGAGTACGCTGATTGAAGGACATTTAATGGTGCTTAAATGATGTTTGTATAATGAGGGTGTTTTTTTAGGTTTCCGTAATTGCTGATGTACCTTAAGTGTGCAATAATTTGCTCGAAATTTAAAGCGTTTTTGGCTGGAACAAATTGAACTAGCAATAGTTTGGATGAGACTAATTTGTGTTCATTTGATTTTACTGTACGTCTATTATAATATACAGGGTGGTTTTAAAGTTGGGGTATTATTTTTACCTGTAGGTAAAAATCACTTTTCCCCCCTTATCTCGAAAAGTACTGATTAAAAAGTTTTGAAAAAATTTTGGAATATTTTCCACGGGGTGTAAATTGAACGAAAATTATCAAGAGTGCATTACCTTTAATAATTTATCTGGTCTATAAAAAAAACAAGGTCATCAGTTTTCAGTAAAGATCAGAAACAAACTTTGTTGAAAACTCATTTGGGGTGTGTTTTGTGAAGTCACTGATCATTTTATATACCCCCGTAACAAAATTTTTTATTTTAAAAGCAATCAACGTATGGAACACTAATTGCGCAAGTTCAACTTGCACTTGTCCGGAAGAAATTAGACGCACCATTAATGAAATTAATCCGCAATTATGCCAAAATGTTATTGAAAATTTCCTCAAAAGAGTGAACGTTTGCAAACAGGGTCGAGGCGGCCATTTATCGGATATTGTGTTCCACGCATAATCCTCCATCTTTGTACATTATACGAGGCTGGTTTGGAAAGTCCGTGCAAAGTCCGAGAGATGGCACCACCGGCGCGTATCGAGGTCATGTTTAGTTAGCAGCATCTCTTGAATGAACGCACACCAAGTTTCAGCCATATTGGTCTATTTCTTTGTGTTTGGCATTCGTGTGAATCAAGGAAGTCGAGTGATTTTCAAGAAATGGATGAAAAAGAATTTCGTGTGGTGATTAAACATTACTTTATGAAAGGCAAAACGCCTCAGGAGACCAAAGAGAAGCTTGATAAACATTATGGTGACTCTGCACCTTCGATTAGAACAGTTTATAAGTGGTTTCAAAATTTTCGGACTGGCCATATGGGCACAAGTGACGCTGAACGTTCTGGACGGCCTGTGGAGGTTACGACTCCAGAAATCATTGATCAAATCCATGATATGGTGATGGATGACAGAAGAGTTAAGGTGCGTGAGATTGCTAGTGCTGTGGGCATCTCGACTGAACGGGTACATAATATTTTGCATAAACATTTGGACAAGAGAAAGCTATCCGCAAGATGGGTGCCGCGATTGCTCACGCTTGACCAAAAACGGAATCGTGTGAAGTGTTGCAAGGATGGTTTGCAGCTATTCCAGAAGAATCCGGAGGACTTTAAGCGTCGTTTCGTCACTGTGGATGAAACATGGATACATTACTATACTCCTGAGACCAAACAACAATCTAAACAATGGGTTACCAAGGGGGAATCTGCACCAAAAAAGGCGAAGACCGTTCCTTTGGCCGGAAAGGTTATGGCGACTGTCTTTTGGGATTCTCAAGGGATAATCCTCATCGACTATCTGGAAAAGGGTAAAACTATTACAGGTGAATATTATTCATCGTTATTGGACCGTTTGAAAACCGAGCTGCAAGAAAAACGCCCGCGATTGGCTCACAAGAAAGTCCTTTTCCATCACGACAACGCACCAGCACACACCTCAGCAGATGTGGTCGCAAAATTAATGGAAATAGAATTCCAACTCGTTTCACATCCCCCCTATTCTCCAGACTTGGCTCCCTCGGACTACTATTTGTTCTCCAATTTGAAGAAATGGCTGGCGGGACAAAGATTTTATTCAAACGAGGAGGTGATTGCAGACACTAATGGATATTTTGCAGACTTGGACAAATCCTATTATTCGGAAGGGATCAACAAACTAGAATATCGTTGGACGAAGTGTATAAGCCTAAAAGGAGACTATGTCGAAAAATAAAAAAGGTTTTACCCCAAACACATAAGTAGTTTTTATTTTTGCACGGACTTTTCAAACCAGCCTCGTCTAAAATAAAAACATTTGTACTCATCAAATAAATAACACGTTTTATTAATAAATTAAAATGTCAGGTCATGTTGAGGCACCCTTTATGAACGTGTCGCCTATACCAGGTGTACAAGTATGAAATGCGGATTTCAGACAACAGATGGTGCACCAATGCAGTTTGTGCTATAAAGTTTTTGACACTGCGCCATTTTGTTGTGTCATCAACAAGTGTCAGACGCTCACGAGTGATAAATTGGACAAGTATGTGCATAGTGTTGTGTTGTTGTGTTTAATATGTCGAAATTTATACCGAACAAAGAGCATTCGCGGACAGCATTAATTGTTTGTTTTCATTTGAAGAAAACTGCTGTTGAATCATACCGATTACTTCGAGAAGCTTATGGTGAACATGCTCCATCGCAAAATACGTGTGAACGATGGTTTCGGTGTTTCAAAAATGGTGACTTCGATGTTGCAGACAATTAACGTGGAAAACCGTCAAAAAAATACAAAGATGTAGAATTGCAAGCATTGCTGGACGAAGATGATTCGCAAACACAAAAACAACTCGCCGAGTAATTGGCGTTAGTCAACAAGCTGTTTCCAATCGACTACGAGAGATGGGAAAGATTCAGAAGCCGGTAGATGGGTACCACATGAGTTGAACGACAGGCAAATGGAAAAGTGCAAAAACACGTGTGACATTTTGCTCGCTCGGTACAAAAGGAAGTCGTTTTTGCATCGTATAGTTACAGGGGATGAAAAGTGGATTTATTTTTGAGAATCCCAAGCGCAAAAAATCATGGGTAGACCTAGGCGCACCATCCACATCGACCGCAAGAATGAATCGCTTTAGCAGAAAGATGCTTTGTGTTTAGTGGGACCAGAGGGGCGTGGTCTATTAAAACCTGGGAAACGGTTAATAATAAACGTTACCAACAACAATTGACCGATTTGAACCGTTCGTTGCTTGAAAAAAGGCCAGAATACTCAAAGAGGCAACACACAGTCACTTTTCATGATAATGCTCCATCACATACGGCAAAACCAGTTCGCGACACGTTGGAAGCATTCAGCTGGGAAATTCTACCCATACGGCTTACTCACCAGACTTGGCTCCTTCCGATTACCACTTGTTTGTATCGATGGGTCACGCACTTCCTGAGCAGCGCTTTGGTTCGTACGAAGATGTGAAAAAATGGCTCAATGAATGGTTCGCAACAAAAGGAGAAAGATTTTTACTGGCGTGGTATTCACAAATTGCCCGAAAGATGGGAAGCAATGTATAACAAGCGTTGGAGCATACTTTGAATAAAGCACTTTTTTATCATTCTTCCGAATTTAACATGTTTTTTTTTTAGAAAAAAAATCCGTATTTCATACTTGTACACCTGGTAACTTGTAGTCGGTAAGAGAAATTCCTTTTTTGCAAACAATGCTTTGTGGGAAGCATATATGTAATACTCCTATATAGCTAGCGCCCTATCTTCGCCTGTAAGCGAAGCGAGTGCCATTAAAGGGAGAAGCAAGAGAACAGATTACAAACGCGCATGCGCGTCTCTTTATACATATAAATTTGGGACACTCGCACATAAATAATATGTTCTTATATAACGCATGAGCAGTTCGTGCGACGTTCCGAGCTAGGGTGCGAGAAAGAAAGATCGTATATACTCTACTAACGGCGACACACTTCTCTCTCAATCTAGCTATATATAGGAGTATGATATAGAGGGTTTTCCATTAGAGCGTTCTAACTTTAATCTTGAATAAAACAAAGAGTTTTTAAACAAAATTCATTCTGAAACTCTTATTTAACGGTAAATTTTATGCCATTTAAGATTTAAACAAGATATCGCTTAAATGGCCGCCGGTGCTCTTTTTGCAAGTATGAATCCGCTTACTCCGATTTTCGATGACTCCAATAACGGCTATTTTGCTTATTAACGAAGCCGTTGAACCAGAAATGGGCTTCATCGGAGAAGATGATTTTCTCATGCTTCCATAATCTCCAGAGCCCAATCGGCGAATTCCCGGCGCAAACGATGGTCCGTAGGCTTTAGTTCTTGGGCCAGCACCTACCATCTTATACGGATGCAAACCCAAGTCCAATCGCAAAATTCGCTAAGTTGTCTGAGATAGGCCCAACTCTTGAGAACGGCGCGGAATCGACACATTTTTGTTCTCACGAACACTGGCGGCGGCGATATTCTCTTCACTGCGAGTGTTTCTTACACGTTGAAGCACCTTGTTATCGTGGAGAGTAAATTCACTTTAAAACTTTTTAATTAGACGCTGAATAGCACGATCATTTGGAGCAAAATGACGACCGTGTTTTGATCTTTGCGTAGCGCGAACTGAACGCGAATTTGCGTAGTAATTTTGCACAATTTCCAAGGATCCTTTTAACGTGAAACGGTTCATGATTGAACGGCAAACCTTACTAAACACAAGTGATATCAGATGTCAAACATCTGCCAACCAACATGGCCGCTATTAGCTGTCAAAAGTCGGACATCTCTAATGGAAAATCCTTTATATGGTGGAAAGAGATTCATTTCTAACCTTGTTTATGGTTAAATAGTTCATTATCGAACATGAGTGCTGCGTACGCTTCGCCCTTTGAGGCCGTGTTCCTATGTAATCATCCAAAACGTCCGAAAATAACTCCTACAGCGGCTGCTTAGTATATGGGCAAGTCGAGGGCATTCGTTAGCAAGTGGCTGAAACAATACTCTCAGTTAAAAAATGTTGATGATCTACCCGAACGTGGTTCGAGAGGAAAAGTGTCGGACACGGACGAAAAAAATAGTTATTAAAATGTTTTCCCGAAATCCTTAATAAATTTTGCGCTAAGGGGCGCAAAAACTAGAGCAGAAAGGTTTGAAGATATCATATGAAACGATTCGCACTCATCTCCGGGTTAACGATTTGAAGTGTCGGAGTATAATCAAGAAATCATTGCTGAGCGAAAAACATAGAGAGAAACGACTTGCGTGGGCAGAGGAAAACATAGATCGAGATTGGAGCAATGTAATTTTTTCTGATGAAGCTTAATTTTTGGGTTATGTTATCATCTCACGAGCCTGGATAATTTTCATTAACTGACTGGTTCAGCGCAACGTGAAACACCCTGTAAAGATCCATGTTTGGAGATGTCTTTCGGAAAAAGATTTTGGGAAACTCTTCATCTTTACGTAAAATTTGAACGCTAAAAAAATGCTCCAAATTTACTAGAAGGCATTAATACCGACTACCAAACATCGGAGTAAACGTGTAGCTAGATTGGCCATCTCAGTGGTCCGATGTAAACCCAATCGAGAACGTTTAGTCATACATCAAGCAGAAGCTTCGTGGTAAAAAAATGTATACAGTGGAGCAGCTATCAGAGCGAATTCGGGCAATTTGGAAATCTTTGTCCCAAGAATACGAGGAAAATCTCGTCGAAAGTATATCCCAAAGATGCCAGGTGATCATCGACGTTAATGGAGGCTGGACGAACTACTGAACTATTATCATTTTAATGTCAATCCTTTACGGTTGAATAATGTAAAAAACTTTTAAATAAATACATTTTTTAATGAACAATGCCCGATACGTTCTTACTTGATCGACTGTATATCGGACCATCACACAGTGTGGCCGTTTGAGTAATGTTTTAGAAATACCTGGAGGTCTCAGTATTCACCCATTTTTAATTTTTTTTTTTTTAAATAATCGTGATCAAATTTCGAAGAGATCTTCGGAGCCCGATTTTAAAAAAAACCCAACCTAATTTAGCGTAACATAAAGTAAAATAATGAAAAATTAGGAAATGAAAAGTAATAGTTTCTGAATCTAAAAGCCTTAGATATAACCCGACATAACCTAATACGACTTAACCAAACCTGATTTAACCTAACCTAATCTAAACTAGACCAGCCTAGTGTAACATACGAAATAAATATATGTAAAATCTATTTAAGGTAGGAAATGAGAAATAATAATCTCTAAATCTAAAAGCCTTAAATATAACCTGACCTAACTTTACTAATCGTCGGTATGGTCAGTAAAGTTGGGTTAGGTTAGGTTGTATTTAAGGCTTTTAGATTCAGAGACTATTATTTTTCATTTCTGACTTTACGTATATTTTACATATATTTATTGTGTATTTTGTTATGCTAGGCTAGACTAGTTTAGGTTAGGTTAGATCAGGTTTGGTTAAGTTGTATTAGGTTGGATTAATTTATGTTGGGGTATATTTAAAGCTTTTACAATCAGACTAGTACTTTTCATTTCCTAATTTTTCATTATTTTACTTTATGTTAGGCTAGATTAGGTTACGTTAGGTTAAGTTAGGTTAGGCTTTTTTTGAAATCAGGCTCCGAAGATCTCTTCGAAATTTGATCAGGATTTGAATGGATGAATCCTGAGACCTACAGGTATTTTTGAAATAACATAGCCACACTCTGCGTCAGTATGTTTTTTTAGTGTTCCGTACGGAACACTTATAAGATCACTTCGGTGTCTGTCCGTCTGTCACACCCGATTTTCTCCGAAACTATTTGTCATAGAAAGTTGAAATTTGGTAGTAATATAGGAATTGATGGCCTCATCAGAGCCATGTAGTTTTGAAAGTTAAATTTTGACTTAAGGGGTTAGTTTTGGGGGGTGAAATCGGAAGTGAAAAAAAAAAAAATTTTACTAGGTAATCGAGTGTGGTGTCAAATGAAAGCTTGTGAAAACACGAGTAAAAATATATATATAATGTCATACTAGCGCGCACTTTTCTTTGTATTATTTTAAAAATATCGCGAAAAATCGCTGCCCACCCGCCTTATCTCGAAAAGTACTTATCAAAAAAATTTTGAAAAAATTCTGGAATATTCTCCACGGGGTGTAGATTGAACGAAAATTATCACGAGTGCATTACCTTTAATAATTTATCTGGTATATAAAAAAAAAAAACAAAAATTTCAAGGTCATCAGATTTCAGTAAAGATTGAAAACAAACTTTGTTGAAAACTCATTTGGGGTGTGTTTTGTTAAGTCACTGATCATTTTATACCTCTGTAACAAAATTTTTTATTTGAAAAGCAATCAACGTACGGAACACTGCGCAAGTTCAACTTGCACTTGACCGGTTATTTTTTTTAATATTGTTTTTTCAGTTTACTCTAGCGACGCGACAAGAGTTACATAATCACATCACATTTTAATGGGTGATATAGGCCTTGTATTAGTTGTATCACTTGCGGCAGTCGCCCACGTAGAACACAGCTAAGGTTTTATCTA
Source organism: Pachyrhynchus sulphureomaculatus (assembly GCA_019049505.1). NCBI lineage: Eukaryota > Metazoa > Arthropoda > Insecta > Coleoptera > Curculionidae > Pachyrhynchus > Pachyrhynchus sulphureomaculatus. The sequence goes on from CM032455.1 coordinate 113,625,960, forward strand.
AATGTCGTTTACATATCTCGTAAAGATAATTTGTTCACAAATATTTTTATTGCTAAAGGAATTATTAGGTTCCTAAACAATCTCCCTCCGAGATTTTTGCATTTCTTTACCTTTCAAGGCCTGTAAATTGCGAAAAACAAAAATTTCATATTTCCGTCGGTCTATCTGTGTGCCTGACATTTGGTTCTCGAACGCGATGACATATCGCTGTCAAATTTGGTACACCTGTGTTACCCAGAAGAAAAGGTACCTATAGTTTTTTAGCGATATATCTTCAGGGGTCGGGTCGATAAATTTAGTATAGTTTCAATTATTATGATAATGTTTTCTGGTTTTGGGTGACGATAATCAATAATTTTTGAGCCTCAAACTTATGAGGGGTTATAGGCGGGGGGAAGGGGGCTAGAGGGGTTATTTCGTATCTATTGTGTTTAAAGTGATTTTCGGGCTCCTTGGAATTTTATAATTATGTCACTTTTTATCTATTCTATTTATTCCCAATTTTAATAGGAAGTCTCAAAATGTCAATTTTATTTATAACTTATATTTCACCATTAAGCACCTATGATTTAACATATTAGAGAGATTTTGCAACGCTTATTTTGGGAAGCCACTGTCTTTATCTTTATTTGAAGCATGCGCCCGTCGTTTGCAACTTGCGCAGTAGTAAAGGGAAGAAATTAAATATAGAGACTTAGCTGTTATCGTTATTTGAGGCATGCGCCCACCGTTTGGGGCTTGCGCAATATTGAAACAAAATAAGGGAAACCTTTATTAAGGATAACGATTTCCCTTATTTACGAACTTACAAGAGAGGTTATTTGAAGTTCGTTATTCTTATCGCTATTATGATAGGGCCTGTTTTTTTCTTATTTAGGTATACAAATCACTAAGAAAATACAGTAAAATTGAAATGATAATGTTTTATTGCAAATTACACTGACTACAGTTAATTAGTGTTCAGATTATGTTGGGATTTTGCACAATGGCATTACAGTGTGTGTAGTGATAATTTCAAATGAAATTTTATTTATCGCACATTCGTATTTCCTTGGAAATATTGAAGGAAGTGATAGAAACTTGCTAGATGCAATTTTAATTTAGAAATTTGTGTTGACCCATCAAATACTAACAACCGGTGTGCTTAACCATGAAATGAATAAAAAAAATTCCCTAAGTAACTACTAAACTAAAATTGTAATTCCTTCGCGTTAACACTGCGCATGCTTGAGATAACGATAATGACACAGTCATGTGAAAAATAAGCGTTGCAAAATCTTTCTATTGAATGGTACTACTTTGGAGTTATTTTTAGCACGAAAAAGTTAAATTCAGTATTTATTTTAGAAATGCATAATTGCAAAGTTTTGGGTAAATTATTTTTCTACTCTTTTACGTTATAATCGTAATTGATGTGTTTTTACATAAAAAAAAGAGGTATCGAGTACATTTTGTCATCTAATTATCCGGAAAAACAGGATCTTCAAATTATACGAGGCTGGTTTGAAAAGTCCGTGCAAAGTCCGAGAGATGGCACCACCGACGCGTATCGAGGTCATGTTTAGTTAGTAGCATCTCTTGAATGAACGCACACCAAGTTTCAGCCATATTGGTCTATTTCTTTGTGTTTGGCATTCGTGTGAATCAAGAAAGTCGAGTGATTTTCAAGAAATGGACGAAAAAGAATTTCGTTGGGTTGTGGTGATTAAACATTACTTTATGAAAGGCAAAACGCCTCAGGAGACTACAGAGAAGCTTGATAAACATTATGGTGACTCTGCACCTTCGATTAGAACAGTTTATAAGTGGTTTCAAAATTTTCGGACTGGCCATATGGGCACAAGTGACGCTGAACGTTCTGACCGGCCTGTGGAGGTTACGACTCCAGAAATCATTGATCAAATCCATGATATGGTGATGGATGATAGAAGAGTTAAGGTGCGTGAGATTGCTAGTGCTATGGGCATCTCGACTGAACGGGTACATAATATTTTGCATAAATATTTGGACATGAGAAAGCTATCCGCAAGATGGGTGCCGCGATTGCTCACGCTCGACCAAAACGGAATCGTGTGAAGTGTTGCAAGGATGGTTTGCAGCTGTTCCAGAAGAATCCGGAGGACTTTAAGCGTCGTTTCGTCACTGTGGATGAAACATGGATACATTACTATACTCCTGAGACCAAACAACAATCTAAACAATGGGTTACCAAGGGGGAATCTGCACCAAAAAAGGCGAAGACCGTTCCTTCGGCCGGAAAGGTTATGGCGACTGTCTTTTGGGATTCGCAAGGGATAATCCTCATCGACTATCTGGAAAAGGGTAAAACTATTACAGGTGAATATTATTCATCGTTATTGGACCGTTTGAAAACAGAGCTGCAAGAAAAACGTCCGCGGTTGGCCCACAAGAAAGTCCTTTTCCATCACGACAACGCACCAGCACACACCTCAGCAGTTGTGGTCGCAAAATTAATGGAAATAGGATTCCAACTCGTTTCACATCCCCCTATTCTCCAGACTTGGCTCCCCCGGAATACTATTTGTTTCCCAATTTGAAGAAATGGCTGGCGGGACAAAGATTTTATTCAAACGAGGAGGTGATTGCAGACACTAATGGATATTTTGCAGACTTGGACAAATCCTATTATTCGGAAGGGATCAACAAACTAGAACATCGTTGGACGAAGTGTATAAGCCTAAAAGGAGACTATGTCGAAAAATAAAAAAGGTTTACCCCAAACACATAAGTAGTTTTTATTTTTGCACGGACTTTTCAAACCAGCCTCGTAATTCATATTCAAACAAATATAATTTTAAGTAAAAACTCTGAGCATATTTAATTTCTGAAAATAAAATAAAAATGTTATCTTATCAGAACTTATGTTCATGTTTTCACATTGTGGAAGTACGGCGCCCGATCTTATAGGATTCACTACATAAAATGTTTATGGGCTTTAGAATGCACATAATCACATTTCACGTTATCATTTGTACATTCGTAGTCTACTGATAGTGTGTTTTTTTAAAATTTCTATGAACATTAAACAACGATGGCCGACAAGATACTAATTATAGATTAGACAAATAAAAGTTTACATGGAGCGCAAGCTTTCACGAATTGGGAAATCATTTGGAACTCGTGGGAAAATGCTTTCCATGTTTGCGATAGGCTTTTTTCCTGACAACCTTAAATCTGCGACAAAGAAAATGTACGTCATAAACTTAAGATTAACCTAAATTTAGACGTAATGTGGCAGTTTTCTAAGAGCTATTTTAGACTTCCCACCGACTGTAAAATTTAGTTAACTTCCGAAACCTTAAAAATTTGTGAAAGTATTATTTGTAAATGATATATGGAAAATATTACGAGAATTGTTTTTTTCAATATCAGTCACATTGTTTAAGGACATCTAAAAACACACGAGTGGTGTTTTTAAATGTTTAACACGTAGGCTGAAAAGTTTTTGGTCTGACACATTTTCAAAAAATCCGTATGATTTTTAGGAAGTACCAATCTTCAAATGATACGTGTCAAAATTTCATGACATTTCGACGATTAGTTTACCAGTTACAGTGGTTTTAGTGACGTTACTTTTGATGTTTTGAAAACAATGGAAAAAATCGAATTTCGTGTGTTGATTAAACACTGTTTTTTGATGGAAAAAAATACCATTCAAGCAAAGCAATGAGTTGATAAGTGTTATAGGGACTCTGCCCCTGGAAAATCACTCACACTCATCATTTTCTGGTATACTGAATTTAAACGCGGTCGTACAGACACAAATGGCTCTGGACGCCTAAATGACGTGGTTACACCGGAAAATATCAAAAAAATTCACAAAGTGTAGTAAAGTGAAATTGCCTGAGATAGCTGACACTCTAAATATATCAAAAGAACATGTTGGTCATATTTTGCATGACGATTTGGGCATGAAAAAGTTCTGTTCGAAATGGGTACCGCGTTTGCTCACAGTGGACCAAAAACAACGTGTTGGTGATTCTGAGCGCTGTTTGGACCTGTTTAAGCGCAATAAAAAGGATTTTTCATGCGATATCTGACAATGGATGGAACATGGATCCACCACTATACATCGGAATCAAATCGGCAGTCAGCTGAGTAGACAGCAGCCGGTGAAAGCCGCCCGAAGCGATCAAAGATACAACAGTCAGCTGGGAAGGTTTTGACCTCTGTGTTTTGAGATGCGCATAGCAAATTTTCATCGACTATGCTGAGAAGGGAAAAACCATCAATAGCAAATATTAATAAAGTTATTGGTGCGTTTGAAGGCAGAAATCGCAAAGAAACGCCCCCAAATGAACAAGAAAAAGTGCTCTTTCTTCAAGACAATGCACCGTGTCACAAGTCAATGGTTACGATGGCAAAATTGCATGAATTGAAGTTCAAATCGCTTCCTCATCCACCATATTCTCCAGATTTGGCCCCCAGCGACTGTTATCTATTTGCTGACCTCAAAAAATGCTGGCGGGAAAGATATTTTGCTCCAATGAAGAAGTTATCGCCGAAACTGAGGCCTATTTTGAAGGCAAAGACAAATCCTTGTTCAAGAAAGGCATAGGAATGTTAGAAAAGCGTTGGACTGATTGTATCGCTCTTGAAGGAGACGATGTTTCCTTCAAGTGGCTAGAACAAAAACTTTTCAGCCTACGTGTTATATTTTGATCCTCTTTGATCACCTCGTTGTGGTGAATGTATTAATATCATTTTACTTAAAGAAAACCCGTCAAAAATATTTGGAAAATTTTTAGGCAAAAAATAGCTTATTTTCATTATATTATATAGGGTGTTCCGTGAATGTTTTGAAATTTGTTGGATTTAGTACGCGAACACAACGAGCAACAGGTTTAGACCGAGGACACAGATCGTAACTCTGGCCCTTGGAAAATCACTGGGGCGGAGTGCGCTTTTTGTATACGAGTGTTTCATACAAGCAGATTGTAAAATTAAAACTGTGATTGGTAAGGCATATATTGCAAGTTAAAACAAGTTGACGGTAATGTGACTTTGTTCAGTGACAAATATGACTTTAAGACCTGAGGAAAAGCGATTCGCAATTTTACGTTGAAAATCCTCAAAAATCATTTTCTGTTATTACTAAAGTAGTAAAATCTAACTACACTTAAGGTTTGCAGATGATTTCACTTTGATCGCCAACACAAAAGAAGAATTATAAGAAATGCTGATGGAATTAAATAATAAGTCTTGAGAAATAGGTCTAAAAATAAACTTCACCAATACCAAATATTTGAACAATGAAAGTGAAGATAACAGCCAGGAAGTATTAATAGAAGGTGAAAGAATAGGACAGGTACAAACATTCATATATTTAGGACAAAAAATCGGAATATCAAAAAATAATTTAAAGGCTGACTTAGATAGCAGAGTCTCGTTAGGTTGGTCTGCGTTCGGAAGGTTACAATCTACATTTAAATTGGATATCCCAAATACAATAAAAGCCAGAGTATTCTATCAATATGTACTGCCGGTATTAACATATGGCACAGAAATGTGGGCTTTAAATAAAAGTATAATAAATAAACTCCAGGTAACCCAAAGAGCAATGGAGAGGAGAATGCTCAATATTAGACTCCAAGATCGTATTCCTAACATCGAGATTCGAAGATCAAGAGTGACAGATGTAATACAACGAATATGTACATTAAGGTGGAATTGGGCAGGGCATATCGCAAGGATGAATGATAACAGATGGACACGCCGTACACTTGAATGGAGGCCTAGAGGACACAAAAGATACAGAGGTAGACCACAGACAAGATGGACGGACGACATAAAAAGATTAGCAGGACACGATTGGATGCAAAAAGCAAACAACAAAGCTCATTGGAGACAACTTGAGCAGGCTTACATCCGACTATGAATGGAAGAAGCTAATGATGATGATGATGGTGAAAATCTAACAGATGGACTGTAAAACGTATCATAAAAACTTTAAAAATTAGGAACGAAAATTTAAAGAACTATTTAAGATCACCACTTAGGTTCATTATATTACTGCTGACAATTGTTTCGACACAATGTGTCTTCTTCTGGACCAAGACGTAAATTAACTAGGTAGTTAATTTACATCTTGCTCCAAAAGAAGACACAGTGTCTCGAAATAATTGTCAGCAGTAATATAATAAACATCGGAGGTGATCTTAAATAGTTGTTTAAATTTTCGTTCCTAGTTATTATGGATCTTCATCAAGTAACGGCAGTGCAGTACTTAAAAAATTGATCAACCTATGAAAAGAAAAAAAGAAACGCAGAAGTAGACCAAAAGATTCAAAATATAAAATAGTTTAAAAACATAGAAAATGAGAGATCCCAAAATGTAGTACCAAACAAGAAATGATGGCTATAAAGCGATCAAAGCAACTGTACGATCTTTCAGTGAACGCATCTAACAAGTGTTTAATAATTCATTGTGAATCGTATTTTAAAGATGATTTTAGCACTCTGCCAGTGTCATTATTCTATGTTGTTGTGGGTAGGGCGAGTGTTCGAGATACTGTACAGTGACTTAATGGAGAAAAATTTCTACCCACAGTACTTGTCTGACAAGTTAATGTATCAGTGTAGCCGTCATAGTAAACTATTCTTTGCAAAAGAAACAATTAATCGTGAACTCATAAAATGTTTGTATATATGTAATACTCCTATATAACTAGATTGAGAGAGAGGTGTGTGGCCGTTAGTAGGGTATAGACGATCGGTTCGCACCCTAGCTCGGAACTTGGCACGAGCTACGCATGCGTTGTATAAAAACATTAATTCTGTACGAGTGTCTGGAAATTATATAGTGTAGGTAAGAGGCGCGCATGCGCGTTAGCAGTCTACTCTCTTCTTGCTTCTCTCTTTAATGGCACTCGCTTCGCTTACAGACGAAGATAAGGCCCTAGCTGTTACTGGCATTTGTCAGGACGCATAATCGAGGATTTGTGTTTTAGACCAGATTTATCAACGGCACATTATGCCAGAATCACGATACGGTGGCTAGAAAATCCTTACGGCTCTAAAAATAACACACTAGAAATCCGGCCAGTTTTGAGATATTGGCTTTAGTAAAAAATGTGTTATATAGGAATGAAAAAGCTACTAAATATCTTCAAGAATTATGCTTTAACTGGATAGCGAGTAATAGAAAGTGGAAGCTCACACTGTGCGGAAATTAACGGAGAGTGTTAAAAGAGAAACGTTTGGTTATTTAGTCGAAAATCAATAATTTATGAGAATTAGACATTCTTATGTATCGTTGAGTTAATGTAAATAAATCAGAAATGTCTTAAGTTTATATTTCCTTACCACCTTTTCCTTATTATATGTGGGTCCTGGATATTTATCTCATTATATTTTCTTTAATGAGAATAGACAGTGGACTGCAAAAGTTTCCGGCCAGTGATATTTCGTACTCTAATTTATTAAAAAAAGACTAATGATTTTTAATCATTATGAGATGTGAGTATGAGATATATCAAACAAAATAATATAGTAAAAGAATATTATTTGTGTTTGTGAATATATTATTATTCTTATATTTATATGTGCAAAAGTTTCCGGCCACATAATATACATTGACGCAGTAGAACGTTCAAAGACGTATTTACGAATAATAGTGCATTGAATGTTCACATTTAGTTCATAAAAGGTCGTGGGAGCATAAACATGGCTCGGCATATGCAAATCCAAATTGGCGAGAGAGTAATAAAATTTTCAAAAGAAGGAAAGTCTTCTCGTGAGATTGCTTCATTATTATCGATAGGTAAATCAACCGTGAACGATATTATTGTAAAATACCGTTGTGGATATGGTTTAAAAGATCGTCCGCGTAGTGGAAGACCAAGAAAAACGTCTAAAAAAGTAGATCGTATCATTAAACGCAAATCAACTGCGGATGTCAAGAAAACTGCTGCCGAAATTGCACCTGAGCTAAAGGATTAAAACCTAGCTAATGTTAGTCGTAGTACTGTGACACGAAGACTACATGATGTGGGACTTTTTGGCCGTATAGGTATTAAAAAACCATTAATCAGTAAAAAGAATAAGAAGGCCCGATTACAATTTGCCAAAGATCACCTAAATTGGACAATCAAAGATTGGAAAAAGTAGCTTTCTCAGACGAATTTAATCTTTTTGTACGACGTCCTATTGGTACGAGAAATGATGTTCGGTACCAAATTCCTACTGTAAAACACGGTGGAGGAAGTGTGATGGTTTGGGGAATTTTCTCTGCACAAGGAGTCGATCCATTGATCGAGATCAACGGAAATATGAACGCTGATATTTACTAGGACATTTTACAAAACAATTTGTTATCATATGCTGAAGAAACATTGCCGCAGAATTGGATATTTCAGCAGGATAATGATCCCAAACATATATCCAAGTTGTTAAAACAGTGGTTTTCTGCTTCAAATGTGAGAGTTTTAAGCTGGCCATCTCAATCACCGGACTTGAACCCAATAGAAAATTTATGGGAAACGCTAGATGGTCAAGTTCGAAAGCATATATATTCAAATAAAGCCGCATTATTCAAATCATTGAAGGAAGAATGGGATAAAATTTCACCTGCTTGTATTAATCGATTAATTGAGTGTTACATTGTTGTGCGGCTGTTATCGCTGCAAAGGGTATGGCTACAAAATATTAACATAAAAATATAATTTAAGTCTATTATAGAGCATATGGACTAATAATTTTTCTCGTAGTACAAATTGGCCGGAAACTTTTAAATATAAGAATAATAATAATAAATATATTCACAAACATAAATAATATTCTTTTACTATATTATTTTGTTTCCTATATCTCATACTCACATCTCATAATGATTAAAAATCATTAGTTTTTTTTTTAATAAATTAGAGCACGAAATGTCACTGGCCGGAAACTTTTGCACGCCACTGTAAATCAAACCTTACACTTAAGAGGGGTAGGTAAGTCCAATTATTTACGATTCTTTCTCTGTCTATACTTGTAAAATCACATATTTTAGTTGAAAAGCAATTTCAGTGCACCTGATAAGGCCCTAGTGTGGCACTCCCGACGACGTACGTTCAAATTTAAAATTGAATAAATGATTTGAATCCGTACGAATCAATCTAGGACGTTTCTCGTAAACGGGTATGATGTAAATTTAACTGTAAGAACTTTAGGTGTTGTCAACATTACTTTGAGGTCTTCTTAATGTCTTGTTTGTCTTGAGAAAATTTTTTGCCATCAATGCATTCTTTGGTGTGCTAACAACGGCACAATTACCATGGTAAGTTGTTCAATCGCCTCCTGCATTAATAATCGCCTGACATCTTCGAGACATGCTGTCGACGAGATTTTCTGCATACTACGGCAATGATCTCCATATTTTTCGAATCTCGCGAGACAACCAAGTCAAAGTCTTCTGAGCTTTCTCTTTACAAGAGACCAAACGTTTTCAATATGGTGGCCAAGTGCGCCACTTCGTAACGTGATTTTCGCCAAGCAAAGGTTTCTTCAACGTGCTTCGGAATGTGACATCATGAGCACGAAGATGTCGAATGGTCTCATCGGACACATTCAAACCCGATTTCCTTAATTTTGCCGCTCCTTGACGCAGCGTCAATTTCGGGTACCGTGGAAATAAAGAAACGATTTAGCGGCTGCGGAATATGTCATTTTAGGCCCCTTTGGATGGCAATAAAGAAAGACTGCCTCATTTGCATTTTACGTGATTTCGACGAATGTTCAGAATCGACTGATACTTTTATTAAAATGCGTCGTCGACAAAGTTTTCCTCTACGGATTCTTTGTTGAATCGCTAGAATCACATCTACCAATAATGAATTATCGCGGACGGGTTCTTACTTGACAGACTGTACTATCCATTGTCTTGGCTACTAAGAGCAATAGCCCATATTAACTCAGAAGAGTAATCGCATTCTATGGGATTGGAATTTGTTTTGTAGGTAGTTTTTAGGATTTCAGAATTACCCAATGTTCCAAATATTCCCAAGATTTTTTCTGATCATTGGTTGCTGTATAATGGCAGCGGAATTAGTGTGTATAAATTGTAAATAATCAACTTATTAAAACAGCTATAACAACCTTTTCATATGAAACATACATGTCCAATTCATCTCTAATTTTTTTATTTACTACAGTTAATAAGACGTGCTGGCGATTGGGACTGTAGGATTAAAACGTATAATTCCTGTTTGTCTCGTCTAATATGCGTCCATGACGCTATGCCTCATGGGCCTAATTCAAATTGTGCTTAAATCCAACATTGAATGTATGTAACATATGTAAATACATCGCCGGGTTTACAGCAAATATGGTCGCCTTCCGGTTCCTTGCTGCCATCACCTCCTGTCGTCCCATTCTCCGTCTTGTAGATTTCTCAAAGACATTGCCCTTATTACTCCCTTCATCCACGTTTCTCGCGAGCGTCCGCGTTGGCGTTTGTCTTTAGGTATCCAATGCATTACCATTTTCGGCAGTCTTTCCCCATTAGACTAATTGTTTTCTGTATATTTCTTCTGTAATAATAGTTCTTTCTTTTTTTCTGATCTTTTCTAGTTTCAATTTTCTGGCCGATCTTCTCAAAAAGTCCATCTCTGTGGCAAGGAGTTTTCATTCCATTGCCTGACTAAGCTGCCAAACTTCGTTAGTGTACTTTTAACAATTGTGTCATAAATTCGAATTTTCGTTTTTGTTGTGACATTCTTTTGCACCAGTATGGAATTAAATGCTCTGCCAATTTTTCTTGTGTTGTTAATGGGCCTATTAATCATCCCATCACATCTGCTCGGGTTCTCTGTTTTGGTATCAGAGTATTCAAATTTACTACAAATTTTCACGATATTTTCGTCTTTAAGTTGTATATCTTATCCCACATCACCAATACATAGGTATTCTGTTTTGCTTAAATTTATAGTGAGACCCCTTTTGCAGTATTCCTCGTTTAGTATCTTAAGTATGTACTCAATATTTTTAGAATCGTGTGTCACTATGACTTGATCGTCTGCATAATGTAGGAGGTACAGTGTCCTATCATCCAATTGTATTCCCATTTCACTAAATTTACGTTCCCACTGATATAATGCTGCATCGAGGCAGATATTGAAGAGAATTGGTGATAGGGTACGTCCTTTATGTAATTGTTTGGTAATATTGAAACTTGTTAATTCGTTTCCAATTTTAAGTCGTGCATAGGCTTGCTCATAAATTTATGGAGGATTGATCAAGTAGTTCACAGAGTTTAAGTATTGACAGAATGTAAATGAACATATGTAACAACTTCGATTTAAATAGGGTTTGATTTTGTCGCTACAAGGCTATTGGAAGTTGTTAAATTCTGATACTAATTCGATCTAACAAATTCGTGTTATGAATAACTCTCAAGATGATTCTGCTACAAGGATTTGTAAATATTTTTAAATAAATGGTAAATAAATATTTTTTAACATATGAAAGTTTCGAAAAAAACCTAGTAAACTTTTGAGGAACTTATATGTAGCTGGAGTAAATATATATATAAAATATTTTACTAGAATAACTAATAAATTTACTCATACATTTTTAAACAGTTTTTACGGAAATTGCTGTCATATTTGAAGTAATCGGGAGATTTTAAGAAATCAAAGATAGGTATCAGATTTAAAATAGCAGAACTATAGTATTCCCTTTTGCTTTGTTCCTTTTGCTAAGACCCCCTCGTCGTAATATAAATTCAGCATGTTGAGAGCAGCGATATTGAGATACAATGTTTTAGAAACCACAAATATTTTTTTTGCATCATTTATCGGTTGTATTTCTTTGGATCGTTTTATCAGAGTAAGAATTAAAAGATTGGTTTTCAGATGTATTTTACTTAATTATTTTAAAACTTGGGTATTTTAATTAATCTAATTTAGTTTTAATTTGTAGCCCGTAGAAGATCCTCCTATATATCAAAAGAACATAATGTAATAATTAACTAGGCATTTTTATGTTTTTTTTCCGTCACCGTAAATATGCGGTTAAATGGTTAGAGAATTTAAACCACAGATATAGTTTTGTCCTACAAATAGCTCTCATGATTTATTTAACATGATAACCAAGAAAATAAGACTACGATTTTTGTTTACATATTTGTACGAATACTATTTTGCAAAAACACTTTATATTTAATATATATATATATATATATATATATATATATATATATATATATATATATATATATATATATATATATATATATATATATATATATATATATATATATATATATATATATATATATTTATATATATATATTTATTTTATATATATATTTATATATATATATTTATATATATATATTTATATATATATATATATATATATATATATATATATATATTATATATATATATATATATATATATATATATATATATATATATATATATATATATATATATATATATATATATATATATATATATATATATATATATATATATATATATATATATATATATATATATATATATATATATATATTATATATATATATATATATATATATATATATATATATATATATATATATATATATATATATATATATTTATATATATATATATATATATATATATATATATATATATATATATATATATATATATATATATATATATATATATATATATATATATATATATATATATATATATATATATATATATATATATATATATATATATATATATATATATATATATATATATATATATTTTTATGTATATAATGCCATTCACCACTGTGTCATAATTTGAATATTGCATGAACCAATGTCAAGTTCCTTTATTTTAAAATTTCATATTATACCATAAAAACTAAGTAATTAGTTCATAACTTTACTTAATTTTTTTCTATTTGTGTCGTTGCAATTTAGTTGAACCCATAAACCTTCATAAAGCATTGTCGATTTATTTAATTATTTTCTAGTAATCCTTGTCAACTCTAAGTTGAATAATTTAGCTAAAATAGAAGCAAAAATAAATTTTGTAAAGGGAATTTACCGCATACGTGACCTGAGGACAAAACATTTATTTTTCAGAATATTTTTTAAATTAAAAAAAATTAAAATTTTCTTTTCTTTAATTTGTAGATCGCATGTGTGTATTTCTAATGTTAAGAATATAATTAGGATTGTTTTCTTAAAATTTTCAGGAAGCAAATAGCCCAAAGAAGATTTCATAATTTTTTTTTTCAATTTTCAACAAAATTCCTTAGTTACATTTTTAACATTAGAAAATTAGGTACCCAAAAATTCAGAGAAGAAATCTTTTTGTTCGTACTTCGATGTGGGTGATATTCTAAGAAATCTACATTTTTATTTCTTTAGGGCTTAGGACACCGTCTATTTACCTGGTATTAGTTGTTATTTATATTATCTATGTATTAAAATTAGTAACAATGGCAGACAAGAATCGAATTAAAAAAAAAAACCTGCCAAGTGCCAGTCGGATTTGCGCAATTAGTGTCCCGTACGGTGCTTTTGAAATATATCAAATAAAATTCTTCTGTCTCGGTACCTGTCCGTTGGTTATCAATGTGCGTACTGAAAAGGATATTAAAAAACCTCCACCACATTGTCAAGGCAAATGTTTTTTTTTAATATCAAATAAATTATCAAATTTAATGCCCTCGTGATAATTTTCGCTCAATCTACACATTATGGAGAATATTTCAGAGTTTTTTCAAAATTTTTTAATCAGTATCTTTCGAGATTGAAGGGGACAGCCATTTTTGGCCAATTTTTAAAAATAATGTGAAGAAAACTTTGCGCGAGTATTACGTAATGTATATTTTTGAACTCATATTTTCACAGGTTTTCATTTGACACCCCACTCAATGAGTTTAGGGAAAATTTTTTTCGCTTCCCCCTACAAGCTAACCCTTTAAGTCAAAATTTAACTATCAAAACTACACGGCTCTGATTGGGACATCAGTTCCTATATTTTTGCCAAATTCAACTTTCTGTGTCAAATAGTTTCGGAGAAAATCGGGACAGACGGACACCGAAGTGATCCCATAACTTTTCCGTACGGAACACTAAAAATATATGCAATGTTCAATTTTAAATACTTCTGTTATAAGTCTATCTACATTTATGTCATGAAGTTGTCTCTTTTTCCAATTTTCGTCATGTCGTAAACTAACTGAAATAACAGGATCTGTCAGTGTAAAAAACTTCTTCAGCTGTGATCTCAATTGTCACCTACGTAAATAAATAGATATCCTCATTTTTGGAAAAATCATAAGTAGTTAGCTTCATTTGGGTTTCAGTCAGAACTGACTGCGAACTCTTGTTTTGGTTCGCTGAAATATCAGGTTTGCTCAACAGGTCGAAAACCTTACTTTGTACTGTTCAATTTTCAGTGCTGTAACTAAGGGGACAAGAAGGTGCGGTTAGAGAGCATCCTTATTTTCCTAAGTTCTTGGGCATGAAACTGGTCTCCATTTAGTGAACATTTTAAAAAATACTCTGTTTTTCGGGGTATGGGGTATCTGATTTTAAGCATATAAGCTATACAAGAGTAGCAAGCTAATCGAATCGAGGCCAGTCTTTCACTAGTAATTGTTCAATACGGGGATGGAACGACTTTTTGAACTGGGGTTGAAACAAACTTTTGAACTGCGCTTTAACGATATTAATTGGAGTCGCATCGGATTGGAACCAGAATAAAGCTAATATACAATTTATATATTTTATTGTTTGTTGTCCTGACACAAACTCACGTAAAAGACACAATTTTTTGGTAGTTAAGTAAAATGGAATCAAAAAAAAGTATTACGAAATTTAAAACAATATCCGTACAAAAACGTCGACTTTCGTAAATAAAATTCATCATTTTTAGTAAAAAAGGAAAAACTGACCTAGATTAACTTTTAACCGATATATAAAAATGACAGCTGAAATAAATTAATAAAAACAATTCTCATTGTATAAAGCTTTCGAGTTATATTTTTGATTGCTTAAAACTTTTAATGTAAGAAAGCTATAATAATTCTTGTTTATTTGTTTTAGCTGCCATTTTCCTAAATTTATTTTGATGTTGGGTGTAGTAGTGTAGACTGGATCGTCTAGTCTGGTCTCTACACATTTCTAAAAAAATTTCTGTTATCAATTCTTCAGTTTCCTCAAAAGCCACATCTGGTACAGATTTTCTCATTCTCCAATTATAAACAGGGTTTTGTTGATTACATGGTTAGACATCTTACTAGGGTAGTGGACTCTGTCATGACAAGCCCCGTACGTCCTAATTTCGCATCGAGAAGCTTGACCCCGGTACGTCCAATCCGAATTTGCCTACTTTTTTTTTTATTATATTTTCATCACGAATCGTGCTCTAACAGCACAGCAATTGTCATTAACAGTGCACAAACTTTTTAATTCTAGTTCAAAAATTTGAAATTAGAATAAAAAGCAAAAATATTCCTTTTGCTCTCGGGTTAAAAATATATAGATATAAAATAGATTTAACTGGCAACATGGCACATTGTTAATGATCAAAACTGGTTTCCGTCGCACGCTTTCCAATGCCGTAAACGACCGATAGAGACCGACGAGACACTTCAAGCAGCGGAGTGGCGGAGAGAAGCGCTGCTACTACAGTGCCACGTAATTGCGGATCAATAAACAAATCTGTGGTGCCCGCAAATCCAAGTATTTTAACGCCAAATTGTTTAATAATATTGTGATATTTAGTATTCTCATTCTGTTAGTGTGATTAATACACCAACTTTGTATTATTGTACTGTAAACCAAGGTATAATAAAGTGCGTGTTGGATAATGAATGACTTGTGTGTTCGCGAGCCAAGTTTTGATTCCCCTCCTTCTGGCACAAGTTTCGCTAGTTGATTCCGTGGCGTCCAAATTCGTATGTAAGTTTTTTGTTCGTATTGTTCATTTAAAATAAGTTTCTAATGATTTTTTAATATTGATTACTTCCAATGGCTCTAATTATAAATATAACGTACTGTGACACAGATTTATTTTTATATTGTTTTAACCACGACTCGATATTTTTCTTATCTTATTTGTATTTATGTTTCAACATATTAAACAATACCCTTCGCTAGTTTTTGTTGCTGTTTTCTGTAAATTTCATGCCCATTGTAAGCGAAAACATTTTTAGGGTGTTTCCTTACGGACTAATTCTTATTTTTCTTTTTTCTGGGTGACTTGATTTCTATTATTAAACCTTTCGTTTGGTGCATTTTGCGTGGGTGTACTGCTCGATGTTCGATGTTGTCTAGAACAACATTTTTGGCGTTTTATGATTATTTTTAATTTTGATTTTGTGTATCGTATTTCGATTTTTTCTTATACATGGCGTGGAAATTATAGTCACGGAAATCAATATTCCAGAAATAAGCCCTTGGTAAATATTCTGTACCTATATATTTACAATGAAGAAGTCACAAGTTTTAGTTTCCTTTGTTTTTAAATTTATACAAGGGAAAGGGTAAGAAATAATTCAGGGTCGAAAACATTCTAAAAACTGATACAATTACTATCTAGCAATGAAACAAGTTTCATGTTGTATGCAACAAATTTTTATGAATTTTTTTTCAACAAGTGATGATAGATTTATGTAAATTCTCGACTAACATTTTTGATTTTTTTATTCTTAATTTATAATTTTGAGCTCATAAAAGGTTTTATATAAATTTCCTAGAAGCTATTTGATACGTTTAAAAGTAATAATAGAATTAAATAAATAAATACAATTGAGAAATTTTGTAAACTTCCCCCTACCCATCTTACAGGTCACTAATTATGAATTTAAAAAGAAAGGCGATTTTTTTTGTAGGAAAAATCCAGTAAAGTAGGTTTTTTAAAATATGTAGCAAGTTCTATCCTCCCTCACCAAGTTATTGATAATTTTCTGGAAAAAGTGCTATTTCCACTAATTTGGTATGTGCGGATGTACCCTCTGGAAAAAAAACGAACTTTTAATAAAAAAGTTGTTAAATCATTTATATTAATCCATATATTTTGGGGATACTACGAGGGCTGTGGGAAAAGTTCTCGGCCTAATGAAAGAAAATTTTTTTTGGCATGAAATGTTTTATTTTTTAATATAATTTCCTGAAACTTCAATACATTTGAACCAACGTTTTTCTAATAATTCAGTACCATCATTAAAATGTGTTTTCGGAAGGTCTGCAAGATATCCATCTACGGCTACAATAGCGTCATCATTTTTGGTGTAAAACGCTTATCAGTCAGGAATTTTTTCAGGTTTAGAAACAGATAATAATCAGAGGGCGCCAAATCTGGTAAATACCCTGGATGTTCAGGCAATTCGTACTTTAATTCAGTGAATTTTGCCATTGTCAAAACACTTGTTTGAACATGTGCATTGTCTTGATGAAAAATGATTCTTTTCTTCTTTAAAGCAGGTCTTTTCTCACGAATTTTTGCATCTAACTGAACCAAAAGGTTCCAATAATATTCAGAGTTAATTATTTTACCTTTCTGAAGATAATCGATTAACAAATTGTAATTTCAAAAAACTGTTGCCGTAACCTTCCCTGCTGATGGAACCGTATTTGCCTTCTTTGGTGCACTTCCATCGGCTTCAATCCATTGTTGCGACTGTTTTTTTCGCTCTAGTGTATAGTGGTGGATCCAAGTTTCATCAACAGTTGTGAAACGACAATTGATCCATTTTATTTTGCTTAAAACGATCCAAACACGCTTGAGAAATACGGATTCGAATGCGTTTTTCGTCAATTTTCAGCAAATGCGGCACCCAGCTTGCACAAAGCTTTTTCATATGTAGTTCTTTATGCAAACTATTTTCAATTCGTTCTACTATTTCACGCACTTTTACTCGTCAATCATCTAACACTATATCATGGACTTGTTGAATGATTTGTGGTGCTGTAGCAGTTTTTGGACGATCTTAACGTGGATCATCTTCGTACGACCAGATTTAAAAAGAGTAGCATATTTTTTCACAGCGGACAGTGAAGATAATGCATCCTTGTACACTTTTAATAATTTCAGATTAATTTCTGTTGGTGTTAAACCATCTAAAACAAAGAATCTAATCACTGCACGATATTCAATTTTAATTAATTTAATTAAACAGCTGCTACTACTCGAATAAATTGACAGATCGAAATAAAATTTTACATGTGTTTATATAAAGGATGGAACTTTCCAATACAATTATGATTTCACAGATTCTAACGTCATCTATGTGTCAGGCCGAGAACTTTTCAGACAGCCCTCGTATCGAGGGTCGTAGTTGCGGCCGCCTGAACAATTTTCACATTTTCTTATCGCTTCCTTTTCATCGACAATTGAAATCGGGGAACAGAAAGAAGTCAGAGTGCTAAATCCGGTGAATAAGGTGTTTCAAAATGATTGAACGATTAGATTAGACCACTTGTGGGGACCAAATCGCAAATTCTATTGATGAAGACCCAAACTCACAATCAAAATGTCTTGCACAGTTAATTTTGGAATTCCCAATTGATCTTTAAGTCTCACGGGTACACTTCGGTTTTTTTTTTCATGAAATTCCACATTTTTTAAATGTTAACTTACTTTAGACCGCTCAACTTTTTGTAGTACTCGAACGTCTCACGACTAGGGATGGCAACCTACTTATCGATAAATTTGTCTTATCGATATGAGTACCTGTTGATATATCGATAATTTAAGGTTGTCTGTATTTCAATAGTTATCGATACATCGAAAAGAATATTAGCAACTAATAATCCGTTGACAGATTATTTTTAAATTATAAATAGGGAAGATAACTATGGGAAAGTATTTATTTAATACAATTTAAAATATTAAAATTTTTCAAAATGGAGCCTGTTTTTCAAATGTAATTTTTATTTTTAAAATTTAAATTTTTGCGAAGTTTCTAAGCGCACTGTTTCAATTTAATAGTGTTTGATTGCGTTTAGTAGGTAACTTTTAGAAATTTTGCTATTTATTTATTTGTTTTTTGTTTTTAACTACTGCAAGCAACTGATAATAATCGACATCGATACTTATGGATATATCGATAGTTATAGAAATATCGATTTTTATTAATATATTGCCAATTTTTAAATTCGCTTATTGTTAGTTAATGCTATTCGATATTTTGATAACTATCGATATATCGAAAAAAAATTGTCTTCTACTCACAACCACTTTCAAATGAATGGCTTTTTTGAGACATTTGATATGTTTCAATTACCACGTCTAACGCAACAAACTCGTTTTCGGACTGTTAGTCAAAATACACTATCACTCTCACCACTATAACTAGGCATGTAATAAAACAAATGTCATAAAACAGTTGATACAGATATACAAACTTGCGCTATAATTTTACTTAATGGTTGCCAAAACTTATAATCACTGTTATTAATCCCTGCTGTAAAAGTAGTTAATTATCTTGATAAAACTTCAATTTTTTTTTTAAAAAAAACAGGTTAATTACTTCAAAAGTGTAAAACAGACTTTTTCAATTTCTTGATTAAAATTTTTTGCAACAGTTGTGCAAGCTTTTTATCAACAACTTGTTATGTGTAAAACTCGCGGAATGTGAGCAAAAATTTGTTTACGAACCGTTGCGTTAGTAATTTAATGCACACACAAACAAGGTCGTTCCTTCATTGTTTTTGGGTCTACCGATATTTCTTCTTATGGGTGACCTGCCTCTTGTGATTTTAATCATTCTTTCTTCTGTCATTTTATCTATGTCTTATTCCTACTGTACCTTTCTATTTTGCATGTCTGTTTAATGCTGCCACTTCTCTCTCCATCCATTATGGTCTTTACAGCTATTCTGCGCACTATCTTTATGTTTGTTATTTTGAGAATTTGTTTTATTTTTGATGTTTTGGCTCGTTTCCGCTGTGTACATCACTAATCTGATTCTAATTCTGATCTGTAAATTCAAGATTTCGTATCTGTCCTTAAGTGTTTGTTTCACCATATTGCATCATTAATAATCATGTTCTAAAATGTCTCTGAACTTTTTAAGCGATTATTTATTTTGTGTACTTGCGTGTGTTTTTTTCAATCTCTTCAAACAGTGATTAATAATAAATTCCAATGTTAACATTTTATTGTCCGTTTTAAATTTTATTTAAATATTTCGAGCTGTTGATTCCAAAAACAAGAATGAGGTACAAGAAAAAATGGATCATTTAAGTCAACGAGATTAAACGCAGCAACCAATAAGGTGTGTTGGCTGGTAGTATGGTCGCCGTTAATGTAGACTTAAATTATTTATGGCCGTTTGGTTTGCTACATCCTATATCACTATAAAGCAAATGCTACAGAGTAAACTTTTTAGATTCATTTGTGTATAAATATAAACGATGAACTTTGAAGTGCATCTGATGCTCGATGTGCGTCGGGTAAGCGACAACATTCAATTTAAAAAATGCAAAGAAATTTTTTTAAAAAAACTTGTTTTGTGTTTATTTGTACCTGAACTTTCCCCTTTTTTTTGTTCAATATATCAAAGTCTAATTTGAATAGTAGACGCATACAAGAATGTACTCTTCTATCCAATAAAGATATTACTTTAATAGAATTATTACTATAATTTATTGTCTGTTATTTTTTATCGATTCAGCAATGCAATAGTCTGACCTCGTAGAAGTAACCGTCCATAATCGTGTTAACTTGTAAGATTTTCACCGTGTGAGCTTTGATTTGATTTGTTATCATATGACGTTTGGAAGTGTAGAAAGTTATAAAAAATGTCACCAAAATGTATTGCTCCTTTAGTATGCTAAAACGTGGTGAGCATTTTGGTTGCTTGGAATTTAGCAGGAACGCGTAAACGATATGGCATTTTTTTGTTTTTTTTTTTCGTAAATTATCATTACAATTAAGAATTAGCCTGTAACAATGATTAACTTTTTTGTAATTTTAATACTTTTTCTTAAATATGATCTGCTAACGTAAAGTTAGATTTTTACTGATCTTTTTTTTTAAGTGAATTAAGGGGTAATAGGGTTTTTAAGCATTATCATTCATCTGCAAAAACTGCCATTTTTGGATTAGTAGTCAAAGCAAGTGAAAAACAAAGTTTTTCCATAGGGATTTAAGAAAAAAGTAGTGTAATTTTGTGTTCTGTTTATTAATATTTTAGACCTAACATTTTTTATTTTCCTTGCTAAAGGTATTCGTGAAAAAGTAACCTTCGGAGATTTTTGCTTTTTTTTACACATTAGAGTGTCTAGATCACGGAAGACATAGTCACTCATTTCCGCCGGCCCATTGGCACGGTAACTTTCGAACGAAATAAGATATCAATTTCAAATTTGGTATACAAATAATATCTGTAGAAAGGATGAAGGTTAAGGGGAAAGGGGTGGGTGCTGGAAATTTTTTTATGGTTTTAATAATATATTTTGTGCGTTATTATTTGTAGTCAAACTCATAAGGGGTTAACGGGGTAGGTGAGGAAGTTAGAGGGGTTTCTTTATATTTATTCCATATTTCTAATTTTAACATGTTAAGGCGGAGATAGGGATGGAGGAGTTGGTAAATTTGGTATAGTTTCAATAATATTATGAGCATTTGTCTAAGTTCTTTTTAGTGTTCTGTACGGAACACTTATGGGATCAGTTCGGTGTCCGTCTGGGTGTCACACCCGATTTTCTCCGAAATTATTTGATATGATATATATCATGTAATATTCGCGCAAACTTTTCTTCACATTACTTTTAAAAAAAAGACCAAAAATCGGTTCTCCCCCCTATCTCTAAAAGTACTGATCAAATAATTTTGGAAAAATTCTGAAATATTCTTCATAAAGTGTAGATTGAGCAAAAATTATGAAGAGTGCATTAAGTTTGATAATTTATGTGGTATATAAAAAAAAACTATACGTCTTGACAATATGGTGAAGGTTTTTCCCTTGGAAAGATGTGAATTTAAACGGGACTAAGAGCTACGAAATATCAATATGTATTCGGTGCATTTTTGATCAATGCGTGTTGCCAGTATTGGCATATGAAATGGAAACTGGGCTTTGAATTAAGAAATTATAGATTGCTTACAAGTAGCTCAACGAGCAATGGAAAGGAGGATGTTGGGAGTATCGTTGAGGGATAGGCTGACTATGAAGAAATTCGAGGAAGGTCCAAGATAACTGATGTAGCTGAAAGGCTAAGCAGGTTGAAGTGAAGCTGGGCGGGTCATATCGCAAGACTCTGATAATCAATAGACCCATAAAGTAATCAACTGGAGGCCCTGGAATGAGAAAATAAGTAGAGGACGCCCGCCAACCCGATGGTTTGACATCAAAAGAATAGTGGGTTACAACTGGATAAACAAGGCCTAAAACCGAAGAAGATGAACGTACTTAGGGAAGGCTTATTTCCGACGATGGACTGCATAGCTAATGAT
>CM032455.1:113653377-113723377 GCA_019049505.1 Pachyrhynchus sulphureomaculatus
ATATATCAAACTTCACTCCTTGGAAAACTATTTTTTAAAAATAATGTCACCTAAATGTGAAGTGTCCCGTCCTCGGCACTTTTCAAGCGAATGGTGAAATTATTGATCATATTGATCATTGCTTGGCATGTCGTGTCCGTGATCACCACCTCTTCTTACCGAATGTTTTTTTTTTTTTTTTTTAATTGTTACTGTAAACTTTAGTTTTGTGATATCTCTACGAGAAAAAAATCCGACGGCGTCAAATCACGGCTGCTTAAAAGTCTACTTTTGTCACCCCTGTTGGAAATCAATTTATATCTGATAAGTTCTATAATGACTGACAAAGTATGTAATGTCGCTCCATTCTGCTGAAACCAGTTCTTCTGGTTTAGCTGCTAATAACATCCTCAAAGAAGTCGATTAGTTCACGTGCCGACATTGCAGCCCTAGTTTTCATTTTAAGGGAATGTAAATGCTACTGATGCTCATCGGTAGATCCGTCGGTGATCATCAGAATTTGCCTCTCATTCATTATGATTGAGAAAACAGGAGACCCTTTGAGATTACTCCAAATTAGTAAACTAAAATCGCCCTAAGTAAATTAGCAGCTGCTTAAACCAACTCGGCTGGTAATACTTTATCAAAAAGATAAATAGTAAGAACACTAGCAGTCAGTGTTTTTTTTTGATAAGTCTATGGGACACAGTTTCTAATTAATTTGCTTTAGTTATTTTTTTTATAGAAGTTCTCATACAGCGCACCATATTTTTGCTGTATTTATTATGAATATTCTTATGATTTTTGTGAATATCGATAAAAATATTTAAATTCCAAAGATTTAATTTAACATATTGAAAATTTGTTACAGATCTCTGGCTGGCCAGACTGATATGGAGCACTAGTGATGATGCGCGCCCCCACCCCCTCCGAGCCGAAGTCTAATACATTTCCTACCTACCAAGTGCCTCAAGAGTCAGCCATGCGGGGCCGCGCACCCCAACCAGTACAACACGAAGTCGCTCGGGCGTCTCGGGGGGGTCGAGCCGACCCCCCGACTCGACCCACTGACGTTCTTACTCAAGACGTCGCCTCATCTGTGATAACCGGCTCTGGTTGTTGCCCAGTTCAAAACGAGGGCTCCAACCTTAATCTTAAGCTGCAATCTGTGACCGATAACTGTCTTCTGAACTCTGTTACCGTACCAAAAATACAACGTAATGACCGTTGCACGGTCTCCCACAATAATTTAACTAATAATAATAATAATGTAGATAGCTGTAAGTTAGATGATAGTAGTAAGTTTGGTGCTTTGCCCTTCGGACGAGACATTCCCAACCAAAAGTCTGATGACCTCGAAGTACTTGACGACCTCAATGCACTGAAAACCCTTAATATAACTGCTGTTAACTGCGATAACAACGACATGGACAAAGAATGTACTGATGGAGATTATGACCTGTGCCACAAGTATGAAATATTCTTTTATTTGACATTTTTATTTTTTACCAAAAATGGTCTGGTGAAAGTAACGATACGTCTGTATATGTTTAACTGTATGTTTATGAGTCATTTTTTAAATTTTTTTCAGCTAAATTTTTACTGTATTGATCCTTGTTTGGAAATTTTGTCCGTTTACAAGGGTGGATTGCTAAGCCTGGTAAATTTCTATGAAATTGCGGAAAATTTTGTTGGTTCTTGTAAAGTTGCCAAATGGGTGTTCTTAAGATTCAAGTGCTGTTGTTATATACAGTTTAATGAATGTTACCAACATGAAAACTTTAAGCTAACCAACATTTTTAGAAATTCTAATGACATCTCATTGAAATCTTGCAAATTTAAAATAATTAGATTGTAAAAAAATACAAAATTATATATTAAATGCTTTTAATGTACCTGAGTCATGGTATCCTGGGTTAATTAATTTAAATACAATAGAGTAATCTCTTAATTGATGTTAACATGAACAACAACAAAAAAGGACTATCTCAATATAATATGTATGTTTGTAATATGATTCATAGGTCATAATATTGGGGTATATTGGGTTATATACGCTTCCGAACTGACATACCAAATTTCGTGAGTGTGTTTATTTCTGTTTGTATGTGTGTTTGTCCTACAATGATGCAGCGTGCATTTGTTTGTTGGCAGTTATTGTAAGTGATCGGTGTTACTAGTAGTTTTGTAGAAATGATTAGAGCCCAGTATCATGCAGTGAAAAACATTTTTATTTAAAAAAGTGTATTGCGACCCAGATAGAAACTGAACAGCAGGAAGTTCGTGGGGACTCCGCACCAGCATCCAAGACCATTTATCATTGGATAAATAAGTCTAAACGTGACTGTACAAACACTGTAGATGCTGCACATTCAAGATGCCGGATTGAGATTTCTTTTGAAGAAATGGCCGATAAACTTCATGGTATGGCGATGAATGCTAGTCCCATTAAGCTTTATGAGATTGCTGAGATGATAAGCATCTTATATTAATGAGTAGATAATATCCTGCATGAAGTTCTAAAAATGAAAAAGCGGGATGCGCAATGGCTGCCACGTTTGTTAACGCATAAGGAAGGACATTGCAAAATCGTGTTTAGAAAAGTTGTAGTGTAATTCGAAGGATTTCTGGCGTCGTTTTGTGATTGTTGACGAAACGTGGATTCACCATTACTCCTCGGAGACAAAACGGCAGTCAAAACAGCGGGTTGGCTAAGGTGAAAATGCACCAAAAAAAGCTAAAACTGTTTTATCGGCGGGAAAAGTGATGGCAACTGTTTTTTGGGACTCGCAGGGTATCATTATGATCGACTATTTGAAAAGGACTGGCTCTTTTTACGTAACGTTATAAGATCGTTTGTATAGTAAGTTGAAGCAGAAATAGTAAGTTAAAGCAGAAGCGACCAAGATTAGCGTATAAGAAGTGCACCTTCACCAAGAAAATGCGCCTGCTCGCACATCCGCCGTTGCAAAGGTAAAAGTGCATCAGTTGGGCTTCAAAATAGTTCCCCAAATTTAGCCCCCAATGATTATTTTTGTTTCCTAACCTCAAAAATTTTCTTCAAATGAGGAGGTGTGTTGTAAATGAGTATTATGCACAATTCAAAACAATTTATCCTATTAGAGAATAAAAAAATTGCAAGCTAGCTGGACCAAATGTATTGAGCTCAATGGAGATTAAGTTCAAAATTTTTTTTTTCAAAAAATGTTACCTTGTTTTTTACAAGACTTTTCAATCCATCCTCTTATAAAACAGCTTACTTTCCATCAAGTACTATATTTCGTGTATACACCCTTTTTTCACTAGACCAGTAGCTACGTTATTATTTAAAATATTCAGTGGGAGCATTCACTTTAAAATTGTTGCTATATAGCTGTAATAAAAAGAATCTAAATTACTCAGGAATATATATTGTGGAATTCTATCTTTAAACGTCCGAATCTACAGAAAATTATCGGAAAGAAGTCAAAAGTATGTATGTACTTTACAAAGTTTAAGATACCCCAATTTTACGAAAAAAAAACTTATTTCTGTTATTAAGACATACTAATATAGTCCGATCAATGATTCTTTGCATGCACGTCATAAACGTCTGAATATAGTGTAAACATCCGTCTATATTATTCTTGTGAATATGTTAAGTATATATGAATGAAGTTATTTACGACATTCGTTCTATTATCTGTCTCAGTTATTTGTACATATGCAAGAAAGACAGCGAACAACCTGGAATTTGGGTATAGCTTCATGTTTTAGAAGCCAGTACCGCCGAGTTTATAGGCAACAAAAATAATCGATAATTCTTTGACGATGTCCTTCACAAGTAAGAACTAGGGTGTTTTACACATACACATTTAATATACGAGGTATATCCACAAACTAAGTTCCGTTTCTATTTCTATCCGCAGCATCGCTGCGATCGCAGTTCCGAGCATGCGTGGCAGTTACTCTGACTCAAGCAGAAGAAATGTACGCTATTTTCAGATCGCTGCTGCCGACGTGTTCTTTGTAGTGCTTCTTTATGAGGTCAGCCTTAATTGAAAATGCCGCTGCTTGTGAAATCAGATCTGTGATTCGTTTTCTAAATGCAAAGAAAGTTAAACCAAGTGAAATTTATCGGCAAATCTGCGAGGTTTACGGACAAACTGCTATGAGTGATTCAATGGTTAGAAGATGGGTCAGACAGTTCAGTGAAGGACGTGATCAAGTGCACGATGAAGAACGATGTGGACGCCCGTCTTTGGTTACTGATGAACTGGTTCACGCAATTGAAGAGAAGCTTAAGCAAAACCATAAGTTTACAATTAGTGCTCTTGTTATGGAATTTCCGCAAATCTCACGATCACTAATTCATGAAATTGTTAATGAAAAACTGAAATTTCGAAAACTTTGCTCACGTTGGGTACCCAAAATTTTTACTGAACAACACAAAAAACAACGGATGGGCAGTGCACTTCAATTTTTGACACGCTACAATGAAGACGGTGATGATTTTCTTTCTCGGATAGTCACGGGGGATGAAACTTGGGTATCTTACGACACCCCAGAAACTAAACGGCAACAATGGAATGGAGGCACACTTCGTCCCCAACGAAAGTTAAGCCTAAGCAAATCTTGACACCTCGAAAACTCATGTGCAGCGTTTTTTTGGGACAGAAAAGGCATTTGCTGATTGATTTCTTACCACGAAGCCAAACAATCAATGCACATGTTTACTGCGAGACCATTAAGAAATTGCGCCGCGCAATACAGAACAAGCGCCGAGAATTACTGTCGAAAGGTGTTGTTTTTTTCCACGATAATGCCCGACCTCACACTGCGAACGTGACAAAAGAACTCCTACAGGAATTTGACTGGGACGTGTTTGATCATCCTCCGTACAGGCCGGACCTCGCTCCTAGCGACTTTCATCTCTTCTTACACCTAAAATCTTTCCTTGGTGGTCGACACTTCAACGATGATGACGAGCTGAAAGAACATGTTACCACATGGTTGAAAACACAGGCGGCAACCTTCTATGAAGAAGACAAAAACTTGTGCCACGCTATGACAAGTGCCTACAAATTTTCGGAAGCTTTGTAGAAAATTAGTTTAACAGTTGTAGATTTTTGTACAATAAATATTTTTTCTGTATCTGTATACGTTTTTTTTATATAACCAAACGGAACTTACTTTGTGGATATACCTCGTATCTGTAGTTTATTACCAAATCGGATGAAAAATTTTAAATTCTATTTTGACTTTTGAAATTGTCATTTAAAACTCAAACCGCCGACACTGAATTGATAGCCGATTGAATTGTATGAATATTCTTGACGTCGCGTTGATCACACGACTGCAAAGATCCATTGATCAGACTTTAACAAAATTTCTGAGACAAAGATATCTTTAAATAAACGTTGTTATAAGAAATTTTAATGTAAAAATCAAGTTGGAAAGGCTTGGTTTAAAAGTTTAAACTTTAAAAAGGTTTAAGTATAAATGAAAATAAATTTTCTGGTCTCATGCTGCACATCATAATAACTTTAGTTGGATTACTGGTGCTTTTGTCAATTTTAGAAAAAAATCAGTTTTAATGTTGAGCCTTTTTATTGAAACCTTTCTAAAGCGACCCTTCCCGGCTTCACACGGGAGTTGTTGTTAAGCGGATTTTTTTGTATTTAGGTGAAAAATATTGCCATACATTGTTTTCACGTATCTCTAATTATTTACGTAGCGCACGCGAAGATACCTCTCCGACGATTGATTTTTTCTGACTTCATCGACATACATCGTCGTAGGTCGGCTAATTTAGACAAAACATCCACAGACTGGCGCGGCGGGAGACTTCATTTTATAATATGTATTTTGGTATATTCAGAATAACTAAAAATATATTAAGTTAAAGTAGTTAAAAAAAATAGAGAGATTTTGTAACGCTTATTTTCAACCTGTCTTTATTGTTATCGTCATGCACAATATAAAATGAGAAGGAATTGCACATAAAAAAGATTTTACAACTCTTAAAATAAGCACTTCCTTATTGTGTGTCTTTATTATTAAGTGGAGAAGTGAACATAACTTTGTTTTTTTTCTAGTTTCGATTTCCTGTTATTTTTCTGATTTGTTTTTTTTTTCAGTTTTAAAAATGAATCGACAAATTGAAAATGTGTTAAGGCCAAAATGGATTACAGAATAATTTAATACGCGGTATAAACCTTTTAAAAATATATATCTTTGCATACATTTACCCGATTACAGTGAATTACGACTTTTTAAAAAAATACGTACACATCTGCCATTTAGGATGACAAAAATTATTCAGCTGATACAATTAAGAAATTTACTTATCAAAAAAACAAAAACTTTCATAGTATGTGGCAACATCGCATTCAAAAAAACAAAAGGTCACAGTAAACCCATTACAGTAGCGAAACTCAGGGGTAACCGTATAGGAAAATCAGGTCTCAGTTTTCAAGAGGTCCCGTGGGAGTCCGCCATGTTAAAAATGGGACCAGCGGGAGATTTTAAATAGAAATAATGTTAAGTTTTATCATCCAAAATCATAGATATACAAATTTTCGATTTAATAAAAAGTTAATGCAGCAGTAATATAAAAAGAAACAAAAAGAATGGAGCGCTTTGTTAGAAAAGAGATAAATTTGAAAAACTTGACAGCAATGCATTTTCAGAAAAAATGTTTGCAGACCAAAGTTTTAGGATTTTCTCCAGGGATTTGAATAGACATATCAGATTTTGGGCCCAACGCTTTGTTGGGCCTCTATAAGGCCCAGAAGGGAAAACTGAAACTGGAACCCAAACTTTTGAATACATATTTTAATTCGGGAACGAATTTTATGTCCAAATACAAATTGTGCCTGAGTGGGCCTCATTGTAACTGCAATAAAACCCGACTCTTATAAGAATCTTTACCTGTGTTATTAGCTTTTGACACAGGGAGTATTCTTTAAACATTTTCTGAGAAAAATGTGAGGCACATATTTTATAAATTTTGCACATATTTTCAATTGGACAATTGATGACACGTTTGGTTGCTGGAAGAAGAAACTCCTTTTCCCATGATTATGTTATATATAATCATTGTTTGTCAACCTTTTGGTTTCTCTTCACTTACAAACGTTTTTAATTCTCTTTATACAAACTCTCAGTTACATCAAGAACCGATTTCAAAAAATACATTCCGAAACATTGAGCGGCCATTTTGAAAGAGGGAGCCATCGACGCTGTGTTCGGTTTATTGTGGTTAGGTTAGTGTGCGTCTTCTATAAATTTAAAAGATTTTTTTAATTCACCACATGACCCGCTGTAGTCTTGAAGCAATCTTTAGTACCCTGGTTATTAGTATTTGATGGGTCGACACAAGAACTTTTTAAATTAAAGTTGTATTTAACAGGTTTCTATCACTCTCTTCAATATTTGCAAGTTGGTAGGAATGTGCGGTGATAAAATATAAATTGAAATTAGCATATTGTTCAAAAATTATGAAACTTCTATACACAGATGTCGAATTTTACATAATAGTTTTTCATTACATTTGTATTAAAAATGAAGGCTCAGACTGGACAAATGATGCACTACACAACAGTTATCACTACTTCAAGCACTTTATTTTTGCACTTGGCATGGGTTATGCTAATAACCCTGTTCGCATCATCGGGAGCGATTAGTAAGCCACCAGCCAGTGATCGCTTCTGATAAGGCTAACATAGTTCCAAAATCTCAACATAACCTAACACTAATTGACTGTTGTTAGAGTCATTTGTCATAAAAGATCAAAATTTGAATTTTAGGGTACATTGTTAATACCTTGTATTACATAAATAGAAAAAAAAAACATGCCCTACCATAATAGCGCGATAAATAAATAAATAAATAAAATAAGCTTTTTTATAACTTGATACGGGAGATTGTTATCCCTAAAAAAGGAATTCTTATTTTG
This sequence comes from Pachyrhynchus sulphureomaculatus, assembly GCA_019049505.1. Lineage (NCBI taxonomy): Eukaryota > Metazoa > Arthropoda > Insecta > Coleoptera > Curculionidae > Pachyrhynchus > Pachyrhynchus sulphureomaculatus. The sequence goes on from CM032455.1 coordinate 113,661,296, forward strand.
TTCTAATACTGCGTAACCTTGAAACGGTGGGTTCCACCTAGATGTCATTCTCTCTTGATTTTTACGTTTTATTAAGAAAGTTAAAATACACTAGTAATATTTATATTAAGCAAGATATACAGGATGTTTTTTTGAGATTTTTTCTTAAGAGATTAAAATAAATCACTTCACTAAATATAATTTATACAAAACTTTTTAACAAAAATTTAGAATAAAAGACTAAAATTTTTAAGTATAGACGTCAAGATATCGAAATAATTTTTATTGGAAAAAGAAATCTGTACAAAACTTAAAGATAAAGTGTCCTAATAGTACCAAGATTTGAGACTAAACAACCCCAGAATGTGATATTTTAATTGTTATGTCCTGTTAAAAATGACCCAACTTAAAAACCACACAAAATATATATTAGGTCACATTATTGTTACTAAATCGTTGATAATTTTTATAATATTTGTTTATACTGGGTCGATTCTGATGATTTTTTGATAAAAAGTCCTATTTAGTCAAAGACCTAATGATATGATGGCATTTCTTACGGAAACTCAGCGTGCATTTTCAATAAATACGCGCATAATTGCTTTTTTCAGTATTTGTCTACGTAAAGCAAATTTATGTACATAGGTAATAGTTGTCATCGACGACGGGACGTCAGCGGAAAAAACTACCATTGAAAAATTATATAGGTCTAATTAACTTTATAATTATTTAAAACTGAACTTAAATATAATGGGAATATTAAAAAGAAAATATTTCAAATGCCACAAATTACAAGATTTTTATCCAAGTTTAAACATACGGTCTGTCAAGTAAGAAAGTGTCCGTAATAATTCATTTTTGGTAGATGCGATCCTAGAGATTCAACAAAAAATCGGTAGATGGACCCTTGTCTACTGCGCATTTTAGTAAAAGTAATCAAGTAAAATCCAAAATGAATCACGTGTTTGCGCGTCAGTTCGAGACAATCTTTCTTTGTCCCCATCTAAAGGGGCCAAAAATGACATTCCGCGGCCGTTAAGTATATTAAAAAGTCGGTACCGTTTGTAAAGAAGTGGGTAAATCATTTTAACGAGACGAAAAATGCCATGACACGACAAAGTCACTCCAAAATTAAAAAACGGAAACGTGGCGCGGTAGGCAAAGTCACTCTGAATGTTGAAAAATGAATCGTGTCTTTGTTTTACGGGTCCCGAAATTGACGCTGCCCTAAGAAGCGGCAATATTAAGAAAATTGGGTTTGGATGTGTCCTTGAAACCATTCGACAACATCTTCGTGCTCATGATGTCAAATTCCGAAGCACGTTGAAGAAACCTTTGCTGGGCGAAAATCAGGTCGCGAAGCGGCTCGTGTGTGCCCACAATAAGATACTATAATAGCCCTCACAATCGCCGGACGCCAACCCTACCGAAAACGTTGTAAAGAGAAAGCTCAGAGGAAAGACTGAGATTTTGACTCGGTTGTCTGGCGAGATTCGGAAAATTTGCAGAGTATGCAGAAAATCGCGTCGATAGCATGTCTCAAAGATGCCACGCGATTATTGATGCAGGAGACGATTGGACAACTTACTAAGGTAAATGTGCCATTGGTAGCACACTAAAGAATACCTTGATGGCAAAAAATGTTCTCGAAACACATTTTTTCAAGAATACGAGTGGTCACGTTCTTATTTGTCAGAGTGAAGTGATAAGCATGTTACATGTTGTGGACGTCAGAATGAAGATTTTTCACCGAACTTACTACTTCACGTTATCGTGTGGCTAGTAAATGCTCTACATGCCTTGGTGTATAAATATTTCATCATCATTCATTTAAATTACATAGAATAATTTCAGAAAATATTTATAAATTGACACGAAAATTAGAGATTCCTAACCATAACAATTTTTTGCTATATTTTCTGTGTTAAAATTCGTTTATTGTTTTGTTCATATTTTAAAATTAAAATGGTTTAGATATTTTTGAAGCAATGGTGGTTTTGAAACGAGCAGTAATTCAAAACATGTTAAATCCCAGTAGTTTTACCGGGTTATTTCTCTTAAGATTAACGACAATCAGTTTATTAGTGCTAAGATCACATACCGTCTAAAACTCGTTTAGAGATTAATCAGCCACACTGTAGATGGAGCCTTTTGTGATAGGTGTCATCCGGAGGTACGCGGACTTCAGAAACGAGCAACTGCAAAGAAAAAAAACAACTTTAGACAGTTTTACTACAACTACTACTATTATAGCATTTTTGTTACAATTGGTTGAGTATCTAGTTGTGTAAAAAATACTAAATTGTGTTATATTTTCCATTTGTTGTCAACTAAATTAACTACAATTTATGAACCTTTTTACTCTAGGCGCGAAATTATTTTCCAACAATGGTTGTTTCTCAAAAAATGTTTATTTTTCGAGAACGCTAGTAGCATTTAATATTGACCTTTAATGACCTTCATAACTAAATTTTACACATAAACTGAACTCTGCCAAATATACACTCATTTGGGCGATAGAGATTTGATTTACGAAATAAATACATGTATTATGATATGGTACTTGACCTTAATGTTGTTGGAAAATAGTGGTAGAATTTGAATGAAAACGTTTTCAGTTACTAGGATGTAAGTGGCATAGGCAGGAGAGGAGCAGGCTACAACACGATGTAAATTTATTGCTTATTACTGAACAATTTTTATCATAATTGCCTGCACCACTGGAGAAAAAATAATGCGACGCAAAACAAGTAAAATGATTTAGTGATTTTTTCAACAATTTGTGGTTAAAATTTCTACAAATATAATACACTATAAATTTCTGTTGAGATTCCATAAATGCGGCGCCCTTTAGCTGTGTTTGCCACATCGATTGCGCCCGTTCTAAAGGTTCCCTTGAGTTGGCCAGTCAAGACCTTGTATAACATACCTTAGAAAAATATTAGATCGAATATTATTAAGGGTGACATCTCAGAAGGGCATATTCCCGAAAGTGCAACTTGAACGTTTCAAAATATGTTATTTATTGCTTGCATACCAGGTGTACAAGTATGAAATGCGGATTTTTTTTTCTAAAAAAACATGTTAAATTCGGAAGAATGATAAAAAGTGCTTTATTCAAAGTATGCTCCATCGCTTGTTATACATTTTTCCCATTTTTCGGGCAATTTGTGAATACCACGCCAGTAAAAATCTTCTCCTTTTGCTGCGAACCATTCATCGAGCCATTTTTTCACATCTTCGTACGAACTGCTGCTCAGCAAGTGCGTGACCCATCGATGCAAACAAGTGGTAATCGGAAGGAGTTAAGTCTGGGGAGTAAGCTGCATGGGGTAGAACTTCCCAGCTGAGTGCTTCCAACGTGTCGCGAACTGGTTTTGCGGTATGTGATTGAGCATTGCCATGAAGAAAAATGACTTTGTGTTTCCTCTTTCGGTATTCTGGCCTTTTTTTTCAAGCAGCGAACGGTTCAAATCGGTCAATTGTTGTTGGTAACGTTTAGTATTAACCGTTTCCCCACGTTTTAATAGCTCGTAATAGACCACGCCCCTTCGGTCCCACCAAACACGGAGCATCGTCTTTCTGCCAAAGCGATTCGGTCTTGCGGTCGATGTGGATGGTGCGCCTGGGTCTATCCATGATTTTTTGCGCTTGGGATTCTCAAAATAAATCCACTTTTCATCCCCTGTAACTATACGATGCAAAAACGACTTCCTTTTATACCAAGCGAGCAAAATGTCACACGTGTTTTTGCGCTTTTTCATTTGCCTGTCGTTCAACTCATGTGGTACCCATCTACCGGTCTTCTGAATCTTTCCCATCTCTCGTAGCCGATTGGAAACAGCTTGTTGATTAACGCCCAATTGCTCGGCGAGTTGTTTTTGTGTTTGCGAATCATCTTCGTCCAACAATGCTTGCAATTCCACATCTTCGTATTTTTTTGGCGGTTTTCCACGATCCTTGTATGCAACATCGAAGTCACCACTTTTGAAACGCCGAAACCATCGTTCATACGTATCTTGCGATGGAACATGTTCACCATAAGCTTCTCGAAGTAATCGGTATGATTCAACAGCAGTTTTCTTCAAATGAAAACATAAAATTATTGCTGTCCGAGAATGCTCTTTGTTCGGTATAAATTTCGACATATTGAACACCACAACACAACACTATGCACACACTTTTCCAATTTATCACTCGTGCGCGTCTGACACTTGTTGATGACACAACAAAATGGCGCAGTGTCAAATCTTTATAGCACAAACTGCATTGGTGCACCATCTGTTGTCTGAAATCCGCATTTCATACTTGTACACCTGTTATTATGAGTCATTTACATGCCACTGAAATTTGAAAGTTATTTACAGGAAAATAGGAGATACACTTTTATTCTATTGAAAGGTGAAGTAAACGGTTAATAATCTAAAGACATGTCTATAAACCACAGAATACTTATATGGTGTCTAGAATAAATGTAAACTTTCTCTAATGTCTAAAACGAAAAAACCTTTTCTATTAGAATATAAAATGTATAAATTGTTAATAGATCTATAATTTTTTCATTTTATTTTTTTAATATAATGAAAATGGTTTCAGAAATTTGTCTGGATATGTTGATAACTATATATAGGGTCATGCATCTCAGAATAGGTTATGTTCGATTGTGATGTCAAACAAAATAGAGCTTATTTTGGAAGGATGGAGATTACCCTAAGATACATTGTAGCTAGAGTCTTGCTTTTACTTTACCGTGAATTGTCACTGTAAACAAAAATGAACACATAAACGTTAACGTAGTCTGTTCCGAAATTACATTTTTCCAGTTGGTTGTTAATACGTTGGAAAGATACGTGGAAATATACGTCTGCAACGTTTATTTTTAGTGTTCCGTACGGAACACTTTTAAGATCACTTCGGTGTCTGTCTGTCTGTCTGTCACACCCGATTTTCTCCGAAACTATTTGACATAGAAAGGTGAAATTTGGTAATAGTATAGGAATTGATGGCCTCATCAGAGCCATGTAGTTTTGAGAATTAAATTTTGACTTAAAGGGTTAGTTTTGGGGGGTGAAGTCGGAAGTGAAAAAAAATTATTTTTTTACTAGGTCATCGAGTGTGGTGTCAAATGAAAGCTTGTGAAAACACGAGTAAAAAATATATATATAATATTATACTTGCGCGCACTTTTCTTTGTATTATTTTTAAAAATTCGCGAAAAAAAAATCGCTGTCCCGGGCCTTATCTCGAAAAGTACTTATCAAAAAATTTCGAAAAAATTCTGGAATATTCTCCACGGGGTGTAGATTGAACGAAAATTATCACAAGTGTATATGTGTAATAATTTATATGGCATATAAAAAAAAACAAAAATTTCAAGGTCATCAGATTTCAGTAAAAATTGGAAACAAACTTTGTTGGAAACACATTTGGGGTGTGTTTTGTGAAGTCACTGATCATTTTATACCACCGTAACATAAATTTTGACTTAAGGGGTTCGTTTTGAGGGGTGAAATCGGAAGTGAAAAAAATTTTTTTTTTACTAGGTCATCGAGTGTGGTGTCAAATGAAAGGTTGTGAAAACACGAGTAAAAAAAATATATATAATGTAATACTTGCGCACACTTTTCTTCGTATTACTTTTAAAAAATCGCTGTCCCCTACCTTATCTCGAAAAGTACTGATCAAAAAATTTTGAAAAAATTCTGGAATATTCTCCACGGGGTATAGATTGAACGAAAATTATCACGAGTGCATTACCTTTAATAATTTATTTGGTATATAAAAAAAAAAACAAAATTTCAAGGTCACCAGTTTTCAGTACTTTGTTGAAAACTCATTTGGGGTGTGTTTTGTGAAGTCACTGATCATTTTATACCACCCTAACAAAAATTTTTATTTTAAAAACAATCTACGTACGGAACACTAATTGTGCAAGTTCAACTTGCACTTGACCGGTTTTTTTAAATTTAAATGCTGCAAATGTTGAAAAATGACTTTGTTGTTACGAGTACAGAATGCTTATTTGAGGAATTAAAGGATTTCTAACACAGGAACAAATAATGAGAAGCAGGAGCAAATAATGAGAAGCATGGCCTGATGGACAGATCATATTAGAAACTTATGGATTTAGTAAATTTTATTGAAATTCGCACCTCTTACATTCAGCATTTATGTTTTATAAATTTAAATATCATTACTATTATTTATTTATTTGTTTAAAACTGAAAAAAATCCGATTTTAAAACCTCAACTCTGGGTTATGACAACATATGGATTTGATACATTGCCTAATGAAATCGTAAATAATTAATGCAAATTTGATTCTTATATTACAAGAATAGAATAGAGCAACTAGAACAATGCAGGTGTATCCTAAAAAAACTCTATATTTTGATAATGGGTTCAGAAACAAATCATATGTTCTGTCACTGAGAATTATGATTAACTTTCGCACATTCCCTTTAAAACACTGATCATTTATTTTAGTCGAGGATATTTTTCCACGAATATTAGTAACTTAAAAAACCATAGAAAGGGCTATGATTGTTTATAAAGAGGTTACTGAAAAATCTAATCTGAACTCTAATCATAGGATTAAAAACAAAGTGAATGCCTCCATTATAATTTTTTTAATAGATTATTTGGTAAAATTTTCATTATCTTTTTAGGCTAAAGGAAAAATTGCGCACAAATTCTGACGACGATCGACAAGGCTTTTTCGCACCCTTGAGATTGAGGGGCGGTGGAGAAAGTTCACTCAGTACCGGTACCTCTGGCTGGGGAACACCGCCAAGCCAACAGGCCAGTAACAATAACAGTAAGTACTCGGTAATTTTTATTATTATCATTATTGAATGTAATACTGACTTTTTAAGAGTATTAGCTATAGTATTGCATTTTTCAAGTTTAAAACGAAAGCAGAGTAATAATCGTACATACTTTAAAACTAAAAAAGGTATAAATTAATAGTTTTTTAAAATCAGTAATTATGACGAAAAGTTAGAAAAGTATTTCTTGTAATCTAATCAATATTTGTTGTTCTTTGTTTCTTTCTTTTTATCTATTTTTAATCATAAGGGTTCTGTTTTATAGAGATAAATCATTACCTTCTAAAAAATTAGGTAATTATTTGCTAAATAAGTAGCATAAGTGTAGTACAGTCTGTCATTTAAGAACGTGTCCGCGATAATTCATTTTTGGTAGATCCGATTCTAGCGATTCAACAAAAAAATCGGTAGAGGGAACCTTCGTCTAAGACTATTTTAGTAAAAGTATCAGCCGATTCGAAAGTTTGTCGAAATGACGTAAAATCCAAAATGAGTCACTTGTTTTCGTGTCGGTTCGAGGCAGCCTTTCTTTGTTTCCACTCAAAGGGGCCTAAAATGACATATTCCGCGGCAGCTAAATATATTAAAGAATTAAAGAAGTGGGTAAATCATTTTAACGAGACAAAAAATCTCGACGACTTGCCAAAACGTAGCTCGGTAGGCAAAGTCACTCCGAAAGTCGAAAAATGAGTCGTGTCTTTGTTTTACGGGACTCGAAATTGACGCCGCGTCAAGGAGCGACAGAATTAAGAAAATCGGGTTTGAATGTGTCTTATGAGATCATTTGACATCTTCGTGCTTATGATATCAAATTCCGAAGCACATTGAAGAAACCTTTGCTGGGCGAAAATCACCTCTCGAAGCGGCTCACTTGGGTCCACGCTAAGATACTAGAGTGACCTTCGCAATCGCAGGACGCCAACCTTATTGAAAACGTTTGGTTCCTTGTAAAGACAAAGCTGAGAGGAAAGGCTCAGTTGTCTCACGAGATTCGAAAAATTGTATGAGTGTGCAAAAAATCTCTCTCTCTCTCTCTTAGCATGCCTCGAAGATGCCAGGCGATTATTGATGCAGGAGGCGATTGGACAACTTACTAAGGTAATTACCAGGTGTACAAGTATGAAATGCGGATTTTAAACAACAGATGGTGCACCAATGCAGTTTGTGCGCCATTTTGTTGTCATTAACAAGTATCAGACGCGCACGAGTGACAAATTGGAAAAGTGTGTGCATAGTGTTGTGTTGTGTTCAATATATGTTTTTTTAGATGTAACAGACCTAATACTAATTTGTTATTGAATTCACCTATTCATGTAATGTGTACTAATTTTAATCATATTTGTAGTGTTTGTGATATATACTGTTGTACTAAGAAGCAATTACTACAGACTGTCATTGAATATGTAAATGTCTAAATATTTACCCTATTAATGGGAAACTGTTGGGTAATAAAGCTATTATTATTAATATGTCGAAATTTATACCGAACAAAGAACATTCGCGGACAGCATTAATTTTTTGTTTTCATTTGAAGAAAACTGATGTTGAATCATACCGATTACTTCGAGAAGCTTATGGTGAACATGCTCCATCGCAAGATACGTGTGAACGATGGTTTCGGCGTTTCAAAAGTGGTGACTTCGATGTTGCAGACAAGGAACGTGGAAAACCGCCAAAAAAATACGAAGATGTTGAATTGCAAGCTTTGTTGGACGAAGATGCTTCGCAAACACAAAAACAACTCGAGCAATTGTTTTCCAATCGGCTACGAGAGATGAGAAAGATTTAGAAGCCGGTAGATGGGTACCACATGAGTTGAACGACAGGCAAATCGAAAAGCGCAAAAACACGTGTGACATTTTGCTCGCTCGGTACAAAAGGAAGTCGTTTTTGCATCGTATAGTTACAGGGGATGAAAAGTGGATTTATTTTGAGAATCCCAAGCGCAAAAAATCATGGGTGGACCCAGGCGCACCATCCACATCGACCGCCAGACCGAATCGCTTTGGCAGAAAGACGATGCTCTGTGTTTGGTGGGACCAGAGGGGCGTGGTCTATTATGAGCTGTTAAAACCTGGGGAAACGGTTAATACTAAACGTTACCAACAACAATTGACCGATTTGAACCGTTCGCTGCTTGAAGAAAGGCCAGAATACCGGAAGAGGCAACACCAAGTCATTTTTCTTCATGACAGTGCTCCATCACATACGGCAAAACCAGTTCGCGACACGTTGGAAGCACTCAGCTGGGAAGTTCTACCCCATGCGGCTTACTCACCAGACTTGGCTCCTTCCGATTACCACTTGTTTGCATCGATGGGTCACGCACTTCCTGAGCAGCAGTTCGTACGAAGATGTGAAAAAATGACTCGATGAATGCTTCGCAGCAAAAGGTTAAGATTTTTACTGGAGTAGTATTCACAAATTGCCCGAAAGATGGGAAAAATGTATAACAAGCGATGGAGCATACTTTGAACAAAGCACTTTTTATCATTCTTCCGAATTTAACATTTTTTTTTTTTTTAGAAAAAAATATCCGCATTTTATACTTGTACACCTGGTATACCGTTGTTAGCACACCGAAGAATACATTGTTGGCAAAAAATATTCTCGAAACATTTTTTCAAGAATACGAGCGGTCACGTTCGTACTTGACAGACTGTAAGTACAACTGTACCACACTGTATGTGTAAATTACCGAAGAGAAAAATGCTCACAAGTATTACTACAAAGAAAATTTTCTCACTCAATATGTTTTACCTTCTCTTATGATTATATTAATTTCTGAATAAAACTGGTTGATAGAACGAATTTATCAAATGATATTCTGAAGCTAGGACCGGCAAGATTATTTAAGAGGTGGCTCTCGGAAAAATAGGTATAAAAATAAAAAAAAATGTTGACGCAGCTGTTAAGTATATAAAATAATTTCTTTTACACATATACATAGTAGTTTTATGACTAATTTGAAATAATAACGAATATAAAAAAGATAAGAGCCATCAAGTAGGACGGACCCTCTTTTGAAAATCTGTGCTGATGGTGTCATCATTCACATCATTTTCTGTCAGGCATGGTCTTAAAAATAATTTTTTTCTTTTTTAGAAAGGTAAGAGCTAAGATGTAGCATAGGAAAAAATTTTTTTTAAAGTTTCTTGTAGAAATGACAGCTGTTTAAAAAAAACTCTGATTTTTATCCAAATATTTAGTTTAAAAAATATATAACTTATAAACGTGGCATCCAATCAAATCCTATGTTACATCTTAAATAATATTATAAGGAATATGTGTTGTAAATTTTAACAAAATCGGTTAATTAGATCTTAAGATATCTTGTACACCAGTGTGAAAAAATTAGTTTCGAAAAAAAAAACGCAAAAGAAAAAAAAACAGTACGGCGTCAGCCTCTTAAAACCAAATATTTTTTTAAATTACCTTCAATCTGCGATTCCTGGACCTATATGTCTTCCATTGTTGCCGCCATGTCCTCCGCCTCCTTTTAAGCAGCTCTTTTCAATTTCCTGGCCTCTTTAGTCTCCTGTTGGACTCTCATGTTGACTATAGATATTGGTTGAGAATCCAAATTCTCGGTAAATCGCAGCGAGCTTCGGCCAATTACAAGGTTTAATTAATTGTATCATTTGTAATACACTAGTCTATCCATCATTAAATATACTAGCTGCAATATAAGATGCAATCTCAACAATTTTTGTCCCACTGGAATGCACCTCTGGAGCCATAGACCAAATGACAGCGTTTAGACTTTCGTTGTGTGTATCTTTCTAAACAGCGTTCTAACAATTCGGTCAGTTAATCTATCGTATACCGGTTCAATTACTTTTTGGACAACTAGAGGAATATAATTTTTATGCTTATAAGAATCCAAAGTTCCAGAGGCCTTCTCTTTCTGATACGAACACCAGGTATCTTCGCCGAACGGGCACTCGTAAACTGTGGCTTTTCATCAGTGGATCTTTTATGGTTATAAGTTGCCCATATCGCATTTTTCATTATTTCAACTGATGTATTTATACTCTTTCTAATTGCAAGACCATAGTAAACTGTTAACTCATTAATAAGCTTGGCTGTCAACTTCCCTCTGCCACCTATACCAAGGCTATCTTTTTACTTTGTGTAATTGCGTACCCATTCGCTAGGACTGACTCAAAGAACAATACTCTTTGTCAAGGCTTTGACCCCTCGTGTCGGTCTGATCACTACCCGAGTTTCGGGCCGACTCTCTGACGCGCTCACTTCTAATTGCTATAACTTCGGAGATAATTTGAATTTTGAAATGGTTTTAAACGTTTAAAATATTCTTAAAAGTATAAACAATTTATCTAGCCAAAAAAAAAATCGATTTTTTGAAAATCTCAAGGTGGTGTAATCCCTTAATGGTACAATTTTAAGATGTTTTTTCCCTTTGATAAAGACATATATTATATGAGGACAATACATTAGACGAATTTTTGATGACTTTAAATAAATTTCTAACTTGGACAAACATTTGATGTGATTAATTTCTGTGAAATAAATTTGATACTCATCTGAGTCGGCCTTAAGAATAGTCTGATGTAAAATGTAAACAAAATATATTTAAATTAGGTGACTAATTTTTTTCAGTTTAAAAAAAATTAACAAAATGAAAATCGTATGCGGTTCCTACGCAGAGAGGCTTGCTGTTTTGGCTGAGCCATCGCTGACAATTAAAAATCTACATATTACTCTTTTTCATATGGGTGGTTGTGTGGAATATCTTTGTTGGTTGGATATCCCAATATACTGTGAAATTTTTTAAATTGCAACAAAAAAAACCTGTATAAACAATTTGCGCTTTCATCAAATAGATAATTACTGGTAAAATATGCAACATTCGCGATAACAAAAAGCGATATTTAGTTTATCTACCGCAAACTTAAATACGGTATTTATACCCATTTCGATGTTAATAGGATTGTGCTAGCTAATAATACTATCTCAACTTGTCATAGTTTGATAAGTTTTAATTTTTAATTTACCATAACACCAGGTAGTTTCAGAGAGTTTGACCTATGATCTACTTAAACAGCAGACAACACCTTGGTTCCGCCGTCTCTTTTCACGTGAATTAAGTTGCGTATAGCCTGTCCCAAAATATAAGATCCTGATTTTTGCCGTTTTAAGTGGACAACATAAAAATTCTGACCTTTTGTTTATGATAGGTTGCAGAGATGGACTTAAGAATTTTATTCATTAATTCAAATAAATTATAAGTGTTTTTGGAGATGTTTATTTATAGATGCATCTTAAAACAAATGGATAAGTACAAATATACAGGTTGAATGAATGGGGTTTACAAGAGGGAACATATTGTATAAATAAAACTATATGTTAACTTAAATCTAGTTCGGTTTCACTATCACTGTCATCAGCTGAGGTAATTATCAGTGGTTTTATATTACTTACATAAATAAATGAATCTTCAACTTTAACAACGTGCTAAATGGAATTATTCCAGCTTTTACAAAGGTAACTTTTTTTTACTAATTCAACCACTGACACGTTTAAAGTAGGAGAAACATTTTGTGCCCTTATTTTTGATTTAACTTGACGCCAAATATGTTCAATTGGATTAAACACACAATAATACGGAGGAAGCCGCAAAACAGTGTGTCCCATTTTCTCAGCCATACTATCACAAACATATTTCTTTTTCAATTTATAGTCTTTCAAAACTTCCAAAAGATCACTTTCTTTATAACTAAAATCAACATAAATGTCATTTTCTAACATATATTCCTGTATTTCCGATTTGGTGTTGGATGCATTAGGAACCTTATTTAGTAGGCGACTATGGTAACTTGCATTGTCCATAACTATAACACTCTGTTCGGGAACATTTGGTAAAAGGAAATTTTGAAACTAATTTTCAAAAAGTTCTGCGGTCGTGTCTTCGTGATAGTACAAACTAAAATATTTTATGTTTTTATAGATAATAGTAGACAATTTGAAACCCAGCCCTTTTCAGATCCAGCACGCAAAATGGTTATTCGTTTACCTTTATTTGAACTATCAACCCACCCTTTTTGCACATGTGTATGTGTGTCATGGGTATCGAACCATGTTTCGTCCAGGTAAATTATTGACCAATTCTCTGATCGATACTTTTTAATTTGTTGTAAATAAGTGTGTCGCAAGATTCGTAATCTTTGTGACTCCATCACTACTTGCCTTTTGTTGATTTTTCGGAACGTGAATCCCATTTTTAAGAGAATTCTGTGAAGGGTTGATCGGCCACAATGTATATTGGTCCCGTCCTGTCTAGTGTCGGCACCAACTGCTCTTCATACATACCAGGTGTATGCATAAGTTTTTGCCGGTTTTACTAAGAGATGGCACCAGCGTGTATGAATGATAGATATGTCAGTTTGTTCGTCTGACATTAACCTAACCAACATACACAAGTCGAGTCCGCCAAACATTAGCGTTTGTATTGTATCGTTCAGTGATCACGTCGACATTTGTGCCTGAAAAAGAACATTGCACGCATTGCTTTTCTTATTTAATCAAAAGAGAAATGCTGCGGAAAGTCATCGTTTGCTATGATGAACATGCTCCATCGATTAGAACATGTGAGACAAGGTTTCGACAATTTAAACGTGGTGATTTCAATGTGAAAGACAGTGGTAGACTGGTAGACCACAAAAGTACGAAAACGACGAATTGCAGGCGTTACTGGATGATGACCCAACTCAAACACAACAGCAATTGGCAAAAGCATTAAATGTGTTACAAGAAACAATCAGCAGACGTTTACGAACAATGGGGAAGATCAATAAACTCGGTAAATGGGTCTCACACGATTTGAATGAACGGCAAATGGAAAATCATAAAGTCACTTATAAAATGCTGCTTCAACGCCACGAAAGAAAATCATTTCAGCACCGAATTGTGACGGTTGACGAAAAATGGATTTATTTTGAAAACCCGAAGCGGAGAAAATCGTGGCTGTCACCTGGCGAAGCCGGTACTTCAATACCAAGGCCAAATCGCTTCGGCAAGAAGACCATGCTTTGTGTCTGGTAGGACCAGAGCGGTATTGTGTATTATGAACTCTTGAAGCCTGGCGAAACCGTTAATGCACAACACTATCGCCAACAAATGATTAATTTAAATCACGCATTGTTCGAAAGACGACCGGAATGGGCCAGAAGACATGGCAAAGTGATTTTGTTACACGACAATGCGCCGTCTCACACAGCAAAACCAGTGAAAGACACCTTGAAATCGCTTGGATGGGACATCCTTCCGCACCCGCCGTACTCTCCCAACCTGGCGCCATCTGACTATCACCTCTTCGCATCAATAGGGCACGCGCTTGCAGAGCAGCACTTCAGCAATTTGGAGGAAATTGGAAAATGGTTCGACGAATGGGTTGCCGCAAAAGACGAGCAGTTTTTCTGGCATGGTATTCATAATTTACCTGAAAGATGGGCGAAGTGTGTAGAAGTCAATGGCGAATATTTTGAATAAATAAAAAATGAATTTCCCTTGAAAATTACGTGTTTTCTTTACCACAAAAATCGGCAAAAACTTATGCATACACCTGGTAACATATATTTTTCTCCTGAGTGATGGTTTTCCTACAAATCCCTTAATCGTAGAAATTGGGGTTTTTGATAGTTCCCAGGTTTCTTACAAAGCACTTTGTTTATTCAAATTTCTTTTTACCAAACTGTCGTAAACATTTTTCACTATTTGTTTAGCGTCAAGTGATACATGTTTTCTCTTAGCCACTATTGCAATTTTCTCACGGACTGTTACGTTGTAAGTTGTAAGTAAAACTAAAAATAAAAATAATAAAAAATATCTTTCGACTCTTAATGGGGACCTGAGGTCATTAGGCCTATATTATAAAATACTTAAATGGCTCCAAACCGGGTTGCCAGGTAGTAAATATATAGGTAAAAATAGATCCAATATGATTGCAGGTGCAAGTGAGGGCGGTATACAAAGCAGGTAAAATAAATAAAATAATAAAATAAAACGTTTATCGTTATACCTGGCAACTATGCACAAAACCTTAATAGGGTCGTTTATTGCCCCATTGAAAAAGCAGAAAGACAAGATCTTATATCTTGGGATTTACTATACACATCAGAACGCGGCAGCGTACGTATGGGGTGAGACGAGGTGTGGCAGAACGTGTGCCTCGTTTTACACTCGTTGATACCAAAACGCTGTCCATTGAGGCACCGAACGAGGCAAACATGACTGAACGACAAGTCCACATTGCATACGGCTCAATCCCGAATTATCGTTGAAGTACCGACATGGGGTGGATGGTGTTTGCCTTGCCTCGGGCCGCTTGGCCCGCGGCAGTTTAACGGGTCTCAGCTACTGGTTCCATATATGTAATACTCCTAATATATCTAGTGTCCTAACTTCGCCTGTAAGCGAAGCTAGTGCCATTAAAGAGAGAAGCAAGAATAGAGCACAGGATTATTATGTTCTTATACAACGCATGCGCAGTTCGTGCAAAGTTCCAATTGAGGTGGTGAGACAGAAACGATCGTCCATTACTAACGACGGCACACTTTCTCTCTCAATCTAGCTACGAGTATATAGGAGAATTACATATATGAATGATCCACTTAGATATGCTCACCTCGCGTCACCTCCGGATGTATGCTGCCTCGTTCTGGTGTGTACGCGCCTTTAGACATACGATTTACATAATTTAATTTACCCGATACTTAAATCATACGTCACGTCACACACGTGGAAAAAATTGTTACAACTCCTAAGTTAATAACCAATTTTAAAACGGATTAAATCATGTTGAGATAACATACACATGAAAAAAAAACTGTATAAAAATAAATTCAGTTGTCTTAACTATGTAGGACTAACTTATAGTGTTATTAATTGGCCATCTTTTTAACTTTTTATTATAGAATTTTAGCAAAAAACATAGTTTGATGCAAGATTTATAGCTAATTGAGTGATTTTTTTTGAGGTTGTTTTTTTTTTAAATATTTAGGATCTTTTAAAACTTCGTTGCAGTTCCTTTTTTTAAATGTATGTTCCCCACTTGATCTATAGAACCTTTTAATTCGAACCTAGTAAGTAATATTTTATGATTTTCTTACAATTAATGAAGCCAGACCGTAAACCCGATATTCTGAACGAATAAAGATTAATTTGTTAATTTTTTGCCATTTCTTATTCTTTAATTTTTTTAATTGGTTGAGGACTATAAATTTTCGACCATTTATTTTTGGAATTCTCTATAGAGTGCTTTATTAAAGTTGAGACCAACAAACATCCAATTAAAAACAAAAGAAGTAACAACTCTACTAATCTTACTTACTTAAGAAGTATGTTTCAATACAAAAACCGATGATATGGAGATTAACAAAAGAGCCGATGACGGGGAGATTAACAAAACACGCAAGGACAAGAATTAACTTTCTGGACCCATAAGATTGGAAAAAAAGAAAAATATAATATCTGTGAAACGCTCGTTTATGATGCAGAGACATAGGCAAAAAAAGAAAACAAGCAAGGGAAATGGATGTGTTTATTCTATCATTGAAAATATCTAGAAAGGACATAATTCGAAATGAAAATGAATAACAACGGATGGAAGTGGATAGTTCTTTATGATGGCTATTAAAACAAAGAGACCAAGATCGTAGTCATGTACAGAGAATGGTGGAAACAAGATCGTATTGAAATGTTATGAAAAGAGTACCACCAAACCGCAAGAAACTTGAAAGATCCCAAAAGACCTGGAAAGAGAATCTCCATAACCTTTATTCAAAAAAGAAATGTGAACGAGCTTTACGAAAGAATTAGTTTTTAATAAGGTAGCGACAATATTGAAACTTTTCCGGTCCAACAGATCATTAAAGGAGTGTAAAAACTTATACCTGATCTAGTTGTCATGGACTATAAAATCTCTAGTCGTCCAGTTTACTTTGGTTTGTGTTAGGTTAGACGATGTTAGCTAAGAAACGTCTTTAGAAGATAATTTAACGAAAAATCATAAAATAAATCCTTAGAACAGATATTAAAGTTAATAGATGTTAGAATTTCGAATTAATTTTTAATTTTATTGATTAATCATAATTAAAAACCAAAAAAGTTTTTGGTCTTGTCCTGCTCAGTTTCACAAGTTTGGTTGACTTTGTTCTTGTCAATTTAAACCTCTACTTGCCAAATTAGACCAGTTTTAAGGTTACACCTTTTTAAAGAATCAAATGGTATAAAATAAAAAAAAATTAAACGGTCGTATTTTCTTTATTATTTAACCGTTGTAATCAAGATATTTGTAAAATGGTTTATTTTAGTGAGCATTAAAACCTCTTAAAAAAAGACCCAACTTAGAAAATCTCCTAAATATACAAAAATTAGATAAAAAAAAATTCACCTCTTAGCTACAACTTTCTTATGAAATATTTTGGTAAAAATCCATAATAACATATCTAAGGGAGTGGCTCATTTATAACCAAAAATCCTGTATATTTAGCAGATAGTTCTTTGAATTTTATATACAAGAGTGTTTTTTTAAGTTATCTCCTTAATCGTGAAAATGTCATACCATAGACAGAGGAATATAGGGACGAAAGGTAAGCCCTTACTTTTGGCGCGGGGTGGTCACTTTTGATTGGCTGTTGTGATTGGCTGTTGCTCTGCGCATGTTCAGTTCCACGAAATTTGAACAACGTCGTAGTTTATGTGTAATATTCTCGAATAAAACACTGTTTTTTATTGGAAATAAAAGGAACAAAATGAGAATCACAACAACTTTTTATTATTTTTGTCAATTTTTAAATGCTGTAATATCTCATTTTCATTGTCGACTTCTGGAAAAACTCTTGTGATTTCAGTTATATTAATGTGGGAAATGATATCTGTTTCAATACATTCGGTAATTGTATGAAAAAATTACTATTTGAAGAAAGTATTTGTAACAAAATTTTGAGTTCAATTCTACATCACAACTTTTTGTGCAAAATTTAACTGATTGAATCTATTCCATTAATTATATTATATTTATTATAATGTAATTAAATTATATTTCAAACTATATTATAATACTCTAGTTATCGAACAATGCATATAAAACGTCATATAATACTAGTCAATCCTCCCAAGTCTGAAAGCATGCGTACTGCGCTTGCGCAAAATCGGCAGCCAATAGTAAGCACCACTTACTTCACCGCCCTCCCCGCTGCTGTCACCCCGCTCGATTTGTTTGGTTACCAAATTACTGTCACTGTCCTAAATACTTTAACGAAATCTTATACGAATTTTTTGCGTTTGCAATTTTACGATTTTTTTCTTAGGGAGTGAAATTTCGAGCATCTCACTCTTATGAGGTTTCTCATTAAAGAGGGAAATGAACCAACAATTATTGATGAATGTCCCAGATGTACGGCAATGGCGACTCATATTATATTCATATAAAAAAAAAACAGTTTCGATCGGGCGGAGACCCCAGATCGGGAAGATTGGTTGAGACAAGAACTGAAGAAACTGTTAGGCTTGTTGAAGATTTTTTACTGTCAGATCGACGAATCAAACCCTAGTGCTGGCTAAAAAATGCTGACGTATACGTTGCTACAGTTTTTAAGATTACGCACAAACTTTTAGGGAAAAAAAAGTTTCTGCGTGATGTATCCCCAATTCCTTACACCAGAGCAAAACCTGGCGAGGAAAAAACATTTGGCAAATTTATTGAAGAATGAGTTATTTTTCGGAAATTGTCATAGCCAGCGAGACATGGGTGTTTAATAATATCCTTCCACGAAGCACGTGTTGATGTAATGGGTTCATTACATCAACACCTGGTCTACATCCAAAAAATTTTCAGTCGTTTTCTGGAAAGTTGGTGTCGTCCGTTTTTCGGAACTGCAAAGGAATATTAGTATAGATCACAATTATTGGAGAGGCTTATGGCAGAATGATCCATATCCTGAAGCAGGTCATTCATTCAAAGGTATGAATTCATGGAGAACTAAAATTTTGCTGTTGTACTAAGGAAGGCTCGCACAATTCAATCCACTACTGAAAGCAGCGCAGTTTTTGTTCAAATATTGAGACAGATCTTAGAAGTTGAAAATCGCTGTATCATCGTTTTTGGAGGCGCAAACGATAGTTTGGATGGAACAAAACAACTTTAAAAACTATGTATTAAGTGTATTAATGTAGAGATGGTTATGTAAAAAATACATATATTTTTTTAAAGCCTGCGAGGTTTCTTTTATAGCTAAGTAGATAATGTAAAAAAAACACTCTCGCGGTTATGGAAAGTTCTTATTAAAAAATGATATTATAACTTTGTGATGATGGTGTTGGTATCGTTAAGTTAATTTAAATATAATGTTGGTGGTAATTAGCATATATGGTACCATTGGCATATCTGTAACGTGAAATCAATATGTATTTTGTTTGTTTAGTGAATAATACAAGTGGCTGGGGTACTACCAACCCTTCGAATCAGAACAACGCTGGCACTCAGCAATGGAACAATAATGCTAATCGACCACCGGCCTCTTCACAAAGTGACGGTAAAAAAAACAGTTATCTAAATATGTAATGTTAGGAAAAGAGTAGAACGTTTTTTTTTATTTACTACTGTGTATAGATACACTAGTTTTATCCAAATGTGTTATATTTGTAGAGTAGTTAGATATTCACTATTAATGGATAGAAAAACACTTAAAAATTCCTATATATGGTTCCCATTCTATAATTTCCTTTTTATCTCATTTATACCGGAAATCCGACAAATACAGATCACAGCTACCTAATACCTGGTTATAAAAAAGCTAGATTTTCAGAAATACTAAGGTGAATCAAATGAAAACCTTAAAAATGCAATAAATTTTGTATTGTAACAATTAAGAAAAAATCATACATATTATTTTTCGACGTAGTCTCCATGACGTTAAATGCAAGAATTCCTTCGAAAGTGCATGGGATATCACTACTCTTGCACTACGGTTTTCACCTCTTCATCGCTTCTGAAATGCTTCCCTCCCATCGCTTCTTTGAGCCGTTGGAACACATAAAAGTCACTAGGCGCGAGGTCTGGTGAATAAGGTGGGTGTATGAGACATTCAGATTTGATATTCTCGATAGTTTTAACTGCCAAATGGGCAGTATGCTGTCAGGTGTTGTCATGCTGTAACAATACACCTGAAGTCAGGAGTCCTTGTCGTTCACTCCTGATTGCAGGGCGTATTTGATTTTTCAGTAGATTTGAATAAGAAATACTTATAACTGTCACCCTTCTTTCCATGTAATGTTCCAAAATTACACCCTTTGCATTTTAGAAGAGATTGAGAATGACTTTCCACTGATGGTTGAGTCCGGAAGTTCTTCCGAGTTCTTCTTGAGTCCGGAACACTTCTGCCATCTACCGAATCAATCATACAACCTTTCGAATTTTATTGCACTTTTAAGGTTTTGATTGATACACACTCGTCGTTCCCCACTTTGTTTCATTCGGATATCACTTAATAAGAATATTAGTAGCAATTAAAATCATATCCCTTAAATTTTCTACCTGCATTTCATCATTCGGCAGCTGTATTGGCCTCCTTGTTAGAAAAATATTTAGCTTGTATCGGAAGTAAAGTGTAGTTAAGGTAACACTTTATGTTTGTAGTCAAGGCGAACTTAAACGCTCTTTTAAATGAGAAACAGGGACAAATAACATTTTGAACTGTACAAAGTATAGATTATATATATATATATATATATATATATATATATATATATATATATATATATATATATATATATATATATATATATATATATATATATAAAATGTACACGTACATGTAGATGCATATGTACATGTACATGCACGTGTATATGTACAGGGTGGTCCAAATTGGACACTTAAAGGTAAATCCGTTTATTTGAAGGAGATAGACGAAAACTGATGTCGGTGTCTGAGGCTCAATTTTTATGATAAACTCGATGGTGAAAACCACCTATCGATATCTAGTACCGTTTCAGATATACAGGGTGTTGTTTTTCAAAAATCTGCATTTTGAAAAAATGTTTGTAATTCTTTTCTTATTGAAAATTTTTGATTTCTGTAAAAACATTCTCAAAGCACTTTTTTACGTGGATTTCAACAATTTTTTTTTACAACTAATATTTTAATAGTTATTAACGCAAAAATATATTTCCTAAATGGGATATACCCTGTATATTTTTCCTTATCCGAATAGAGCTTTAAATTACCATTCTAAAAGTATAGTACACTTTATATTTTATTTAAATCTACTTCAAAATATAAAGGTTTTACATATATATATATATATATATATATATATATATATATATATATATATATATATATATATATATATATAAAAAATCTTACAAGGAGTTCTATCTTTATATAGTCTTTTTTGTATTTACATCAAATTTTAATTTTTGTGTCCTTTGACTGAGTTATCTTAAAATCTAAATATTCATTACGAACTGTTTCTTAGTATTTCAACTTTTAATTTTTATGTTAATCATTTTTTTTTAATGTCTCTTAAGTCGAAAAAGTGAAATACTGAACTCCAGAATTATCGTCGTAGTTTTGAGGAAACCCAGCAAAACGAGTCGCTGATTTAAGCATAGAATTAATTATCTGTTATCGGGGTATTTTTTATTAACATTTCTATCTAATATTCTTACGAAAATATTAATATCGCTATGTGAATCGCGTCATGCTGCGTCAGTATGTGTAGTTTATTTTATTTGGAGTTGAAAGGACAACATCCCTGACTTAATAGACACTTACGGTGTGTGGTTAAAGATGTGATGTTACAAAACTATAACTCTGACTAAAGTAGTGGACATATACTTTAGGGAAAAAATGGTTATAATCTTAATCTCTTTAGTAAAAATTTTCCAAACTCATCAAAATTTTACGAGCCGGTTTCGATTCACAATCCGTTACTACCCCAGCGAACTTCCAAATTCTGTAACGTTGAAATTGTAAATATTTGTAAGGATTTTGGACGTCAAAAATTCGTAGTGTCTTAGACATCCTATTTAATATAGTAAAACCACAGTAAACATCAAACACAGTAGCGACAGTGCGACTCGGTACCTTTGATCTCAAGAGGTTCGAGTTTGTAATGATCACATGACCTGTCGCCATATTGCTGATATGATGCCCTCGAGTTTTTGAAATATTCAAATTCCTTTTTTCAAGCAAAATCCTATTCTGTAGAATAACAATGAATTTTGCTGATTGAAAGGAAGAAAAAAACGAGACAAGTTTTTTTTAGAAACTTTTTTTATCAACTTGTTATTAAAACACACATTTTTGAGGTCATCGAGAAACATTGAATTTGTGGAATGCAGGCTAAATACTCTATATGTGTTATATGGTTTTTCAATATCCAAATTGACACCTGGTCGGTCACATGCTGATAATCATAATTCTGAATTCAGAGAAAAAAAGTACAAGTGGAATAACATACACCAATACTTATCAATAATAAAACATCAACTGTTTTACAAATAAAAAGTATCTCTAATATGAAAATACAATTATCATAATCTTTATGTAATATATTACATAATAGAAATAAAGAATTATGAATAAATTACCTTTTAGGATTTTCGGGAAATCTAAAAAAACTAAACTCCTTTGGAGATACCACATATATTTTTACAAGAACTAACCGCACAACGAAAACTTCCTCTTGATATCTTTGTTATAACTATTTTCAATTATAATGTCAAACGAGTCATTTACGTATTGGAAAATTATTAATAATGAATAGAGACCGGATTATATGCAAAATTACAATATAAAAAAAACATAAATATGCATGAAAAAGGCTTAAAATATGCATGAAAAGGGTCAAAATATGCAATATTAAATAAAAATAAAAGTAGTAATTTTTAGTTTTTTATTTCAAAATCAGCATAAAATTAACAAGTTATCGACGATGTTTAAATTTAATTATCAATTATTTAACATTTTTTTAAAATTATTTAACATTTGTATTCTTGTACACGTAAACAATAAGGTATTGTTCCAAATGTTGGGTAGTAAGATTGTGTCTTCGGTCACTTAAAATATTTTTATAAGTGGAAAAAGACCGTTCCACATCCACTGAGGTAACTGGGCAGTATTTGAATTTGTGGGTGCTATGTTAGCACTTATTGTTTCTGGCAAAAGTTCACCCGTCCCATTAATAAAACTATCAATTTGACACAAAGGTTCAAAGCCTGGGTTATTGCACAAAATGTTTTCAAACTTTTCTTTAACTCTACGCGGGAATACATCTGGCAATGTGGAGTTTATTTGACGGATTTTATTCATTAACTGAATTGATTCGGTCAACGCCAAACCTCGAGTTTCAAGCTTTTTAATACCCGCAGGTATGTGGGAAAAGTGAGTGCTAATCAAAGCTATATTTTTTTTAATATATCAGAATCGTTAAGTGCTTCCTTGGATTGACGAACAGCCATAGCCTCTGCACTATCGAAGACATTTACTACACCTTTGATGACCTCGAAATGTTCATTGTAAAATAGTACAGCTTCAATCCATGTTCCCCATCGAGTTACCACTGATTCGGGAGGTAAAGGCACATTTGGCAGTTTTTCTTTATAGGCGTTATTGCGAGCAGGTGCCTTAAGAAACACTTTCTTTGCTGATGAAATCAGTTTATGTACATTTCCAAACGTGGATCGTACTTCTTCAGCGAGTCGTGAGCAAAGCACGTCACATGAATTAAATTTGGATAAAATACTTGGAGGACTTTGGCTGCCTTGATCATATAGGGAGCAGCATCTGAGAGAAATATAAACATTCTTTCATCTGCGGAAGATTCAGGAAATATTTTTTTTAATACCCTCATTCACAAATCTGGCGATCGTAGAATGATTTGTCTTGTCAAGTTCTTTGCAGGCCACCAAATAGGAAGAAGAAGGCTCTAATCTTAATGCACCCACAATTAAATTCGCAATATAGCGACCACAACTGTCGGTAGTTTCATCAGCTGAAATTCAAATAATGTCATGCTTAAGTTCATTACGTATTTCTTCCAAAACATGTTGGTAAATTGTTGGTATGTAATTTTTACGCAGTGATGATTCGTCTGGTATTTTTTGATTCAAGCAATATTTAGCAGAAAATCTTTGAATGTAGGATTTGTAAGTTTGTGGAGAGGAATATTACTTGCAAGCAATGCTTCACATAAATCCATGCTAAAGCGGTTTTTTTTGTTTGCCTATAGAAGTGGAATCACTGCTACTTGCTGCTGTTATAAGTTGTTGTCGTGGGCCTTTTTTTTGCAATCCTGCGATATGAAGACTTGTCTTGACATGCTGGTCAATTTGAAACTTTTTTGTGCACGAAACATTTTTCTCGCAAACTCGACAATATAAAACATTTCCGTCGTATGTAAATGTTCCAGGATAATCAGCTACCCACGAAGAGACACTTTTTTTGCGGGTGGCATGGTACACGTTAAACTTTAACACAACACGTTAAAAATTGCAAAAAGACTACACTGATGCAAGCGCGTCAATAATAATGTTAAAACTGATATCTTGTTTTAAAATAAAAATTCGTCTTCGAGAAAATTGTTTATTTGATCCACGCTCAAACAAATATTCTTAGAAACTAACTACTTATCACTTAATATCCCGACTAAGAAACAAAGGAATAAAATACCGTCGTAATTTTGGGTATTCCCTTAGCACTATAACCTAATCGATGTTTAGACTATTGCAGGTAATGTCCCGGCGATAAGATCGGTTCCAGACGGCGACATTAACAATACCCTGAGCAATTCAATTACCTACTAATACCGAGAAATATTGTAAATATAGGGAAAATATGCATCATTACTAGATTTTGGGTAAAATATGCAATAATCGGTGAGAATGGTCTAAATATGCAAATGCATATGAAAATATGCAAATGCATATAATCCGGTCTCTAATAATGAATTTCGGAGCTCGATATAGAAAGATTCCTCGCGAAATCCAGATGTAAACACAACCCGCGATCGCGCTGGCAGCAATGTTGTTGGTATGATAAGGACGCATGCGTGATAAAAAACAGGACTTTTTTTTATTGAGCGTCGCTACTGGTTTTATGTTTGCTGTGGTAAAACTATCCGTTTGTTTGATAGTTGCATCATTAAAAAAACTACGTCGCACAATGGGGACAATACGTAATTTTTACCCAAATTTATTTTCCGGCCGCAATTTTCAAGGAATCTCAATTTTTTTTTAATCTTCATTTTTGATTTCTCTATCGATGTATCTGAGCGAATTTTAGATTATTTATCATGATTTTTACTAATTTATCAATATATTTTTGCTTTTTTCCATAAAACACCCTTTTAGGCAATACAGTGAGTCTCAGCCATGCAATTTTCAAGGAATCTCAATAATTTTTTTTTAATTCTTCGTTCTTGATTTCTCTGTCGATCTGTCTGAGCTGATTTTTGATTATTTACCATGATTTTTACTAACTTATCATTATATATTGCCTTTCTCCAAAAAACACCTTTTTAGGCAATACAATGAATCTAATTTTTTTTTTATAATCTTCGTTTTTGATTTCTCTATCGTTCTGTCAGGGCGTATTTTTGATTATTGAACATGATTTGAACTTATTTTTAGGGTTCCGTACGGAACACTTGTAAGATGACTTCGGTGTCTGTCTGTCTGTCCGTCTGTCATACCCGATTTTCTCCGAAACTATTTGGCATAGAAAGTTGAAATTTGGTTATAATTTAGGAATTGATAGCCTCATCAGAGCCGTGAAATTTTGACTTAACGGGTTAGTTTTGGGGGGTGAAATCAGAAGTGAAAAAAAAAAAAATTTACTAGGTCATTGAGTGTGGTGTCAAATGAAAGCTTGTGAGAACACGAGTAAAAAATATATATAATATAATACTCGCGCACATTTTTCTTTGTATTATTTTTAAAAAATCGCGAAAAAATCGCTGTCCCCCCACCTTATCTCGAAAAGTACTGATCAAAAAATTTTGAAAAAATTATGGAATATTCTCCACAGGGTTTAGATTGAACGAAAATTATTACGAGTGCATTACCTTTAATAATTTATCTGGTATATAAAAAAAACAAAAATTTCAAGGTCATCAGTTTTCAGTAAAGATTGCAAACTCATTTGGGGTGTGTTTTGTGAAGTCACTTATCATATTTATACCACCCTAACAAAAAATTTTATTTTAAAAGTAATCAACGTAAGGAACACTAATTGTGCAAGTTCAACTTGCACTTGACCGGTTTTTTTTTTAATAGATATAGTTTTTAGCCATTTACATCAAGATCATGAAACTTATAATAACCCTATGCACTATCAGATCCCTATGCAAAGAGGAAAAATGATCAGATGAACGTTTCCTAAACTTAAGGCTTTTTAAACCAGGAACTTCAAACCTAACTTAACCTAATATAGTAAAGACCAAAAGCTAACATAACCTAATGTATTGAACTTTAATCTAACATAACCTAATATACCGAATTCCAAACTTACCATAACATAATGTAGCGAGCACCAATGGTGTTTCTGGTTTAAAGTTTAGGAAATGTTCATCTGATCATTTTTCCTCTTTGCGTAGGGTTGTGATAAGTTTGATATCGTGGTGTAAATGGCTAAAAAACTGTATTTATTAAAAAATGAGTTCAAATCATAGTCAATTATCAAAAATCCGCCCAGACAGATCGATAGAGAAATCACAAACGAAGATTATAAAAAACAAATTATTGAGACTCATTTTATTGCCTAAAAAGGTGTTTTTGGAAAAAAGCAATATGTATTGATAAATTAGTAAAAATCATGGTAAGATAAAGATACCTGAAGTTGAAAATAACTAAGGCATTATGTTTGTAACATAATATGATTAAATTTTAATTGAAATTTTTTTACGAACGCGTCACATAGGCTCTTAAACGCACAATAACCATCTCTTATTATCCACTTTTAGCCAACAAGACCAACGCAAATGGTCAGCAACCCCCAACGTCCCAATCCAACAGCTCAGGGTGGGGACAGCCCGGTTCGAAACCGGCCTCAGGCAACAACGGACCGCCTACAACACAAGCCTCTTCGAATAACAATTCACAGAACAACGCCCAAAACAACACTACAAATACGACCAAACAGCAACTCGAACAATTGAATAACATGCGTGAAGCCATATTTAGTACTGATGGATGGGGTGGCGTAAGTATTAAAATTTTTCAAGACTGTTTTGCTGTTTTCGCGTCATCGTAAGGTTGTCGCAAAAATGACGACCTTTTAAGCTTGACTTGTAAAAAAAAAGAAAAAAATGATATTTTTATATATTTATTCTCTTATTGGAAAAACACATGAAAAATGACATTTTTCTGGAATTAAAAATTCAGAAATAAAATTTTGAATATGAAATAAATTCATAAGATCATATAAAAAAGTTGCATGCTTCCGTAACTTACTATTTTTAATAGGGAAAAAACTTTTCCGTAATGATATTGCGATCTCTGTGATTTTTGTTCTTTTACTTGTAAAATTTTTCGTTAATATTGGGTCTGTCTAATTTTTCTGTTTACATATTAAAAATGTAACGAGATGGTGTTGTTTTAGCATAATCCGCTGGCGCTACATATATACAAAGTTCCAGGTGTACAAGTATGAAATGCGGATTTTTTTTCTAAAAAAACATGTGAAATTCGGAAGAATGATAAAAAATGCTTTATTCAAAGTATGCTCCATCGCTTGTTATATATTTTTCCCATCTTTCGGGCAATTTGTGAATACCACGCCGGTAAAAATCTTCCTCTTTTGCTGCGAACCATTCATCGAGCCATTTTTTTACATCTTCGTACGAAGCTGCTCAGCAAGTGCGTGACCCATCTATGCAAACAAGTGGTAATCGGAAGGAGCCAAGTCTGGTGAGAAAGCCGCATGGGGTAGAACTTCCCGGCTGACTGCTTCCAACGTGTCGCGAACTGGTTTTGCCGTATGTGATGGAGCATTGTCATGAAGAAAAAATGACTTTGTGTTGCCTCTTTCGGTATTCTGGCCTTTTTTCAAGCAGCGAACGGTTCAAATCGGTCAATTGTTGTTGGTAACGTTTAGTATTAACGGTTTCCCCAGGTTTTAACAGCTCATAATAGACCACGCCCCTCCAGTCCCACCAAACAGAGAGCATCGTCTTTCAGGCCAAAGCGATTCGGTTTTGCAGTCGATGTGGATGGTGCGCCTGGGTCTACCCAAGATTTTTTGCGCTTGAGATACTCAAAATAAATCCACTTTTTATCCCTGTAACTATACGATACAAAAACGACTTTCTTTTGCTTTGCCTGTCGTTCAACTCATGTGGTACCCATCTACCGGTCTTCTGAGTCTTTCCCATCTCTCGTAGCCGATTGGAAACAGCTTGTTGACTAACGCCCAATTGCTCGGCGAGTTGTTTTTGTGTTTGCGAATCATCTTGGTCCAACAATGCTTGCAATTCCACATTTTCGTATTTTTTTGGCGGTTTTCCACGTTCCTTATCTGCAACATCGAAGTCACCACTTTTGAAACGCCGAAATCATCGTTCACACGTATCTTGCGATGGAACATGTTCACCATAAGCTTCTCGAAGTAATCGGTATGATTCAACAGCAGTTTTCAAAAAAATTAATGCTGTCGGCGAATGCTCTTTGTTCGGTATAAATTTCGACATATTGAATACAACACAACACTATGCACACACTTTTTCAATTTATCACTCGTGCGCGTCTGACACTTCTTGATGACACAACAAAATGGCGCAGTGTCAAATCTTTATAGCACAAACTGCATTGGTGCACCATCTGTTGTCTGAAATCCACATTTCTTACTTGTATACCTGGTATATAGTTTTTATATTATATTGTATTTTGTAAGTTAAAACTGAAGTCTGTTTTTTTTCTTAATCATTTGAGTTTTCATAGAGCCATTAAAAAAATAAATAAGTAAGGAATAATGTTGAATAAAAGTTAGGAGAAATGGTGCTGTTTATATAAAAAAGAAACTACTGTGTTTAGTATAAAATTGGCGTTCCTATTCTAATAATAAATATATACAACATTTAAAAAATAAAACGTTTTCGTATTAACAGAACTAAATTGCTACTATATTGTCTGACAGCCTCAATTACTTTATTTTTAATATGCTACTATCTTTTTAATTTGTAATTTTGTTATAAGTTATACTATTCAGTAAATAGTGAATTAAAAGAATAACAGTATATTATTTAACAAGTGTTGGAAAAAAGCACTTTTTACGTTAGCATGATAGTTTAGTGACCTAACCTGCAGGCCAATGTTCTAAGTCATAAAAATATTTGTAGTAGCTTTCACGCGTGTTGTACACTAAATTTTTTCTGTGACACTATATATCTAATTTAACGTATCATATACATCTAGTTATCTAACTTCGTTAATAGGAAACTCTAAATATATGAACAAGTATTTTGGAATAATAAATGATTTTCAAGAGTTTTTACTAGTGTGTTTTTCAATACTTTAATAGTTGCCATAGAAAAAAGATTATTCAATTGAAATTACAAACATCTTTAACAAATTTTAAACTTGACAATTTTTATCATAGCAAGAGTTTGAGCTGACTGCAGTTTAAAAAGCAGCTCAGTATATTTACTTGCAAAAATGAAATGACGCTGCTACAAAGAAATATTAATTTAATATTTCGTGCTAGGCAGATTATCTAACAAAACAAAAAACGGTGAGCGGTACACTTAAAGAAGTTATCTCTTTGTTTATTAAACTATAAATCAGTCTTACTTCTTTTGATATTATTTTTTTATGCAGCAACATGTTAACCAAGATACTCACTGGGATATTCCATCCAGTCCCGAACCACAGATGAAAATGGACGGAACCGGTCCTCCTCCATGGAAACCGGCCGTTAACAATGGAACCGAATTATGGGAGGCTAACCTTCGCAACGGAGGACAACCCCCACCACAACCTCAACAAAAGACCCCGTGGGGTCATACCCCTTCTACTAATATTGGTGGTACATGGGGTGAAGATGATGATGCTGCCGATAGCTCGAATGTATGGACTGGTGTACCTAACAATCAACAACAATGGGGCAATAATAATAGCAATGCTATGTGGGGAGGTAAGTAGCATGAATTCTATATGTATTTATAAGCGAACAGTTAGTAAGGTCTACCTAATTTTCTAGGCTGTAATTTATAGGATGATAATACGGTGGGGTGCAAAGAAAATGCCACTCAAATATTTATTTCATTAACTAATTGTATTCCTGTGTAGGTTACCCTACACTTTATAAAATTCTATTAAAAAGCCTCTGGCAATTTAACTGTTAAGTCCTAATATTAAATAAAATCAACATGACAACAGGTAATAGGTGGTTTCTGCTTCAGCCATTAAACTTAAGGTATGAAGATATTTTGTATTGTGTAAATAAACATGTTTGGGAAAAATACATTATGAATTCTCTATAGTGTTTGGATGTATTTTTAGGTTTGGTATATTTATTGTTTATTTGGTATTTATATCAATGTTTTCATTACAGTAGTGCAACCTAAAAATTTAAAGTCAATTACGTTTTTATAAATGACATTTTAATGTTAAAGAAATTTTCAGCCAATAAAGGGTTTTTTAGCCTAATCTCTAAATAATAACTAATAAATATTGGGCTTACTAGTTTTTACTTATTGTAAGGAGAATTAATACTAGCAATGTCGGTATAATCTACCATAAACCAACAAATAATAACACTTCTATACTAAAAAAGCCTAAAGTTTTATACTAACAGTTTTAATTTCTAGATGAGAATTTTTATAATTAGAAATTGGTTGGTGGAAAAAGGATAATAATATAATTTACCAACATGTTAATAAGGATTTTAATGTTGTGTGTGCGAGTACATCAGGCTAGCATATGCCAAGTTACACTAATATTACAAAATAACTTCCTAACTTAAGAAATATTAAGAAATCTTTTGGTAATCCCTGGCTGTATATGCTCTATTTGATAAGTACTCAAAATTTAGATTAAAAAGCCTTAAATATGTCCTGTTTAGTATTTTTATTCCTGACATAACCCTTATAATGTAAATAATTCATAAAATTTTAAACTTGGATTTTTAAAGAACTCACCTGAACTCAGGTCTTTGCAGCACTACTTATCTTTAAATTAAGGACTATTATTTCATCAAAGAAAACTAAGATATAGATCAGCGCAAAAATGTTGTTTTACGAGCTATAAGGAAAAGTCAAAAATATTTAAATCGACTGTCTCCCCTGGTCCATTGGCAACACAATGTTGACGTTGATGACCTAGTTTTTTTGTTGCAAAATAATGGTACCTACAGCGGCCTAAGTATCAGTAAGTTGTCCAATCGCCTTCTGCATCAATAATCGTCTGGCATCTTCGAAGCATGCTGTCGACGAGATTTTCTGTAAATTTTTCGAATCTTGCGAGACAACTAAGTCAAAGTCCTCAGTCTTTCCTCTGAGCCTTCTCTCTTTATAAGAAACCAAACGTTTTTAATAGAGTTGGCGTCCGGCGATTGTGAGGGTCACTTTAGTCTCTTATCGTGGCCCAAGCGAGCCTCGTCGTAACGTGATTTTCGCCCAGTAAAGGCTTCTTCAACGTGTTTCGGAATCCTGTGCCCAAAAATGACGTCGAATGGTCTCATGGGACACGTTCAAACCCGATTTTCTTAATTTTGCTGCTCCTTGACGCAGCATCAATTTCGGGTCCCGTGAAATCAAAGACACTATTCGTTTTTCGACTTTCGACAACTGATTTTTTGTTGAATCGCTAGAATCGCTTCTACCAAAACTGAATATCGCGGACACGTTCTTACTTGACAGACTGTATACCTCTATAATATCTAATTTATTTAAATCAGGCCTGGTTAGAAGGATTTTAAGTTCCATTGTAGTAAATGAAAAGTGGGGCAGTAAAATTTTAAAATGTATCGTGAATATTAATCTTAAACTCAAACAAAATATTGTCAAAATATTAACAATATGAACACATCATATCGTACAGTATAGCCATAAATAGCGCTGTAGTTCTTAAAATTTTAGGAAACATACAATCCCAGTTTTTATGGAATACAACGGTGTTCCTATGTGAGGTGTTCAGGTCTTGTTTGTTCAGATAGTGTCTCGAAAACAGTATAAAGGATAAATTACAAAAATGTTCCGATTAGAGTGACCATATTTAAATATACTTAATGAAATATAAATTATATGTTTTTTTATTTCAATTTTAATATCATATTATTACTATTCGGTATTTAAGCGATTTTTCAAAAAATGAACATGTTTCTTATTTTACCTGTATAGGATTAATTCTGTATCGTTTATCATTTTTCGAATATTTCTTAACAAAATATACTTTTGAACATCATGTGTATAATTTAATTTTAAATTCAAAAATTCTTTCCTTGTTTCAGATTCAAGTAAGCGCGTCGCCGCAGGTGCCGCCGGTGGAAATGCCGCTGGATGGGGCGACCCGAGAGCAGCTGCGGATCCCAGGGCGGCAGCCGCCGCCGTTGCCGCAGCCGCTATGGATGGCATGAGACCCGATTTGCGCGCAGCCGCCGCAGCTTCTGGCCTGGACCCTAGACAGCTGGATCCTCGCGAGCAGATGCGCCAAATGGCTGGCGGTGACATGAGAGGAGACCCAAGAGGTATGTTTAATACTCTATGCACTAATATCTTCTGGTTTAAGCCTTACGGACATGAAAGCGGCGTCATGGTAACTATTTTAATTTTAGAATACGTACATACAAGGAAATTAGACGATCGTTGATGCTTTTCCAGAAAAAGTTTGATCATCTATTAACTTGTTTAAAATGTCTTTAAATTTCAACAAGTAAAAACCCTTTTAAAGTACAGAACAATTTCGTAACATATTTGCGAGGAATGTTCTCAGCAGTTTTATAATTTTTTTAAATACATTGTAGAGTCCTAAAGTTCATAAATTCAGAAGTTACGCCCTTAAGGCCATTCAAATAAAATGAATGATCCGTTTTTAAAACTATAAACCCACCTACAGGTTGTGTCTTCTTCTTTTACTGCCGTGACCGCTTCCGGTCGTTGATTTTCATGTTAACTAACATATTGACTATCATGGTTTTATTTACTGCTGCTCAGAACAGTTGCTAGCTTTTTTTCCAAACCATTGCCTCAGGTTTTTGAGCCATGAAGTCATCCTTCTTCCTATACTTCTTTTCCATTGAATTTTGCAGTGAGTTATTAGATGTAAAGTTGCGTACTTTCAGAGTTTCTCATTACGTGTCCTAAATATTCCAGTTTTCTGCCCTTTTATGTATTCACTATTTTTGTTGTATTATTTATACGCTGTTAAATTGATTTATCAATTATTCAATGAGCCCATTTGATTTTCAACATCCGTCGGTAAGTCCACATTTGAAAGGTCTCCAAGGGTCTAAGTAGCGTATTCGTGACCGTCCACGCTTCTACTTCGTATAACAGTACAGGGAAAACATAAAATTTAATCATCTTTACTCGGATTTCTATGTTCAGGTCGTGGCTACACTATTCTCGTGCCTCTAACTTTAAAACTTGGCTCCCATTGGTCTTTATTTATAGTTCCGAGATAGGTTAATTTATTTACTCGTGCCATCAATTTTTATTCAATCATCCTGGGCAACACTTTGTTTGCTTATGATGATATATTGTGTTTTGGTGATGTAGATTCTGAGCCCATAGTATTTGCATGAGCTCGTTACTTTGTTTATTAGATATTGTGGTTGCTTGTTGGAATTTGTCAGAATTAACGTATCTTTGGATGTTATGATCACTTGTCTATTGATTATTATACCGGCGTCAGTATCATCAAGAGCTTCTTTGTAGATTTGTTCAGAATATAAGTTGAAGAGTGAGCGAGATAAAATACATCCCTGATATAAAATATATCCCTGTCTTACACCTCTTTTAATTTCTACTTCATCTATAGTGTGGTTTCTCACTCTACCATTCGGTGACTGACGCCCATATAAGTTGGCTATTCATAGGTTGTGTGTAGTTGTTTAAAATCTATTTTGGTATATTTAACACATTTTTTTAACCAAAACCCAAAATAAATTTTGTCTCTTTGCCAGATTATTTTGTTTTGCTTAAACACTTTCAATGTTCCACCTAAGTTTTGCTTATCCTAAACATAACATAGTGTGATAAATAAATATATTTATCAGTTATAATATTAAATATATTTGTAAACAGCATGGAAATATTTTATTTTAAATTTGTATTCTGACATTTTGAGTAAACATTATTCTTGTGATAACGAGATTTTTTTCGTCACTTAACTTTATCGCTTTTTTTCAACATTCAAGTACATCGTTTTATTATTTAATCGTCGTTGATGAATTGTTTATTTAAATGTGATAAGCTTCGCCAGAAAAAATATTAATATGTATGTTAATGAGAGCCAAATAAATATCATTTCAAAAATTAAAAAGTTGTATAATATGCAAATATGATTACTGTCATTCATTATAAGTGTGGTGGAAATTTAGTACCATTCAAAATAGTTATCTCTTTGATGTTATCTGAAAAGCGATGCATCTCAGTCAGAGATTTTTTGATTCGAAACTTTTACATTGCAACGTGGATTACCGTTGGAAATACTTGGTCCCAAATGAAAATCTTTAACGATAATCTGACATTAACTTACGATCCGATTAACCTGTGTTAATAAGGTATTATTTTAATACTAGGTAGAGCTTTGGATTAAATAAAATTAATTATTAAGTAACCGATAAGGGTTCATTTTTTTTTTGTATATGCTATCATCATCATCATCATTAGCTTATTCCATCCACAGTCGGATGTAAGCCTCTCCAAGTTGTCTCCAATGAGCTTTGTTCAGGTCGTCCAATCGTGTCCTGCTAATCTTTTTATGTCGTCCGTCCATCTTGTCTTTGGTCTACCTCTGTATCCTTGGTGTTCTCTAGGCCTCTATTCAACTATACAGCGTGTTCATCTGTTATCATTCATCCTTGCGACATGCCCCGCCCAATTCCACCTTAATATACATATTCGTTGTATTACATCTGTCACTTTTGATCTTTTTCATATCTCGATATTAGGAATACGATCTTGGGGTCTAATATTTAGCATTCTTCTCTCCATTGCTCTTTGGGTTACCTGGAGTTTATTTATTATACTTCTATTATTTATTATACTTCTATTTAAGGCCCACCTTTCAGTGCCATATGTTAATACCGGTAATACATATTGATCGACTTCTTTGGCTTTTATTGTATTTGGGATGTCTAATTTAAATGTAGATTGTAACCTTCCTAACGCAGACTAAGCTAACGAGACTCTTCTGTTCAAGTCAGCCTTTAAATTATTTTTTGATATTTCGATTTTTTGTCCTAAATATATGCGTGTTTGTACAGTTCCTATTCTTTCACCTTCTATTAACAGTTCCTGGCTGTTATCTTCACTTTTGTTACTCAAATATTTGGTGCATTTCTTGCAATTCTTCTTTTTTGTTGGCGATCAGAGTGACACCATCTGCAAACCTTAAGTGATTTAATCGTTCACCGTCCATTAGTATTCCTTTATTTTCCCACTTTATCGATTTGAACATGACTTCTAGAGTCACCGTAAACAGCTTTGCGGATGTCGAGTCGCCTTGTCTGTTTTTTCTTCAAGCATTATTTGTGATGTGGCATTTTTATATATGTATTCAAGAAGAGTTGTATCTCTCATCAACTCTGCTGTTACTTAAGGCGTTAAGGACTGCCTATATCTCTACGTAATAATACTTTTTCGTAGTCAACCATTGCTATCCACAAGGTGACCTTATATTAATTTGCTTTTTCCACTAGTATTCTAATTGTTTGAAGATGGTCCAAAGTGCTGTATCCCCGTCTAAATCTCGCTTGTTCACGTAGTTGATAACTGTCTAATTTGTTCGTTAATCTATATGTTACGATTCTAGTGAGGATTTTGTATAATATCGATAACAGACTGATGGGTCTGTAAGTCTCCAATTTAAATTTGTTCCTCTTTTTAAAGGTAAACACAATTAAGGCGTTTACCCAAGGTGTCGCTATTTTACTTTCTATTAAGCACCTGTTAAATAGAGCTTGACGAGATTGTATTATCTATCGATGCCCCTCCTACTTTATCATTTCTATAGCTATTTCATCGTCCCCTGGTTCTTTGTTGTTGTGCATATGTTGTAGGGCGTTCATTATTTCATCCGTTGTTACATCGGGAATTTCTTTCTTTTCCAGGCTGTGGCGATATTTTCGTGTCTTATAGTGTTGGTAATATTTCTCTGTTGCTTCCTTTATCTCTTTGATTTGTGCGATCTCTTGGTTATTGTTATTTATAAGTTTTATTATTTGATGTCTCCCTTTATTCATTTGTTTGTTTAGATGTAAAGTATTTGTTATAAGCTGGTTTATTGTAATTGAGAGTATTTTCCAACGACCGTTTACACGAATAACATATTTTTCTATGATCTTTATATAGGACAGTTTTGATTTAACAGGTTATAGTATTTGCCAAAAAGATCACTTCACTAAGGTTCTGCTATATATAAAAAGAAAATATCGTTAACATTTTTTTAGATTTTCAATTTTAGACTTATAATGGGTCTCTCTGTTAAACTCTCGATACTATTAAGAAACTTCCCCTTTAAAGGTTTTTCTACAATTTTTTTTCAAATTATCTTGAATTTTTTTAATAAAACAGACATTGTGGCTTCTAGATGCTGTCGAATAAGACGTACTATTTTTAGTGTTCCATACTGAACACTTATAAGATCACTTCGGTGTCTGTCCGTTCGTCCGTCTGTCACACCCGATTATCTACTTAACTATTTGTCATAGAAAGTTGAAATTTGGTACTAATATAGGAATTGATGGTCCTCATCAGAGCAGTGTAGTTTTGAAAGTTAAATTTTGACTTAAGGGGTTAGTTTTGGAGGGTGAAATCGGAAGTGAAAAAATTTTTTTTTTACTAGGTCATCGAGTGGGGTGTCAAATGAAAGCTTGTAAAAACACGAGTTCAAAAATATATATAATGTAATATTTACGCATACTTTTCTTTGTATTATTGTATCGCGAAAAATCGCTGCCCCCTCCTCTATCTCCAAAAGTAATGATCAAAAAATTTGTGTGTAGAGAAAATTATCACGAGAGCATTACCTTGAAAAATTTATGTGGTATATATATATATATATATATATATATATATATATATATATATATATATATATATATATATATATATATATATATATATATATAAATAAATAAAAATTTCAAGGTCATCAGTTTTCATTAAAGATCAGAAACAAACTTTGGGGTGTGTTTTGTGAAGTCACTGATCATTTTATACCCCCGTAACAAAAATTTTTATTTCAAAAGCAATCGATGTCCGGAACATTAATCTCGCGAGTCCGGCTTGCGCTTGGCCGGTTTTTTCTTTCTAGCATTTACTTTTTGCTAATAAAACTATAACTCTTTGCAGGAATTACTGGAAGACTGAACGGAGCAGGTGCAGAATTTTGGGGCCAGACTGGTCCTCATGCCGGACCAGCAGGTATGCATCACCAGAATAAAATGCCTGTTGGCCCAGGAAATGCTGGCTGGGAGGAACCTTCGCCACCATCTCAAAGACGCAATATGCCCAATTATGATGACGGAACATCTTTGTGGGGCAACCCTCAACAAGGTAGAATACTGTTTAAACAAATTTGTTGTTTACAGATCATATAATTAATATTAGTGATAACTGTGCCTCTCCGTCAAAAAATAGTATTAAAATCATGGACGGTCATCTCTAAAGTTTTATATGATCCTGTATATTAATTTATTGTTAATTTATGAGTTGTAGGATTGGGAATCAAAATCAGATATAGTGGAAGCTGAATAGAAATCCTAAAACCTATGACATATAACAACTTACTAAAAACAAATGAAATTACTGAACATTATTTTGATAATATATTAAAATCTCATTTTTATTACAAACTTGACCTGGTTCTATGTCAGTAATAAACAATCCAATTTAAAAAATCGGTTTGAATGCTAACGCACACTATTACACACTATGTATTCGCATTATTTATTATTATGAAACAAGTACTAGGTCTCTTAATTAAATAGAAGTAAAAGTTCTGTTGTGTCGGGTAGAAACCGTTTTAACTATCATAGATATACTTCTGTTATTTTAAGATCATACAACTCATAGTAACTGAAAAGATATTTTAACATCAGTGTGTTCTTAAAATAATTTCCGGTCGAAGTATGTAAACACTTAATTAACGCTACTTATTTAGGTTCTCATTGGAAAGATATTCCTACAGGGGCTGGTGGTATGGTTGGTGGCCGAAACGGCCCACCGGGAATGGCACCAGGTCGCAAACCCGACGGTGTATGGGGCGGCGGCGGCGCAGCCGGTGGTCGTAATGGATGGGATGATGTAGGCCCCACCGGTGGATGGGGAGATGAACCTGCTGCTCCTTGGGCCAAACAAAAAGGTCCTGGTGGGTTGTGGGATACTGCCGATCTCGAATGGGGTCCCAAGCCTCAAAATAAGCCATCACTTACCAAAGAACAAGTATGGAATTCGAAACAATTCAGGAT
The DNA here is from genome assembly GCA_019049505.1 of Pachyrhynchus sulphureomaculatus. NCBI lineage: Eukaryota > Metazoa > Arthropoda > Insecta > Coleoptera > Curculionidae > Pachyrhynchus > Pachyrhynchus sulphureomaculatus. The sequence continues at coordinate 113,699,762 of CM032455.1, forward strand.
GTTGGTTGACATGGGACATAAGGTATAAAAGTGTATGATTTTTAGACTTAACGGTTTTTGAATGTTATTATTTTAAAGTTAAACTTGAACCAATAAGTATCTATTAATTATTAATAGATAATCCAATACCGGAGTATTTTATAGAAGAAAAATAAATTGATCGAAAATTGGAATAATAATGAAAATGTTACGTCGCATTTTTGAATGAATATCTGAGATAGTACTAATAACTTACAGAAAGAAGATGTTGAAAATGCCCTACGCATGCGGGAAATGAACATGGAAGAAGCACTAGATCTCCTAAGTCCGCTACGTGGCCGCGGTAATGACGGATGGGGTGCCGGCCGCCACGACGATCACTTCGATCATACTCAGTTTCCGGGAGTTCCTCAACGCGGCGGATACCCGGGAATCGGTGGACCCGTAGCTAATCCGCTGGGGGCCGGTGGGTTCCCGCCTGGTGGTGGTGCCGCTCCTGGATTGATGAACAGCATGGCCGGACCTGGTGGTCAAACTAACAGGTAAGCCGAAGAAAATATTTTATATTTTTGTTTATACATAGACACGATTTTACTCATTTGATTTTAATATGTTCCTTTATGTATATTGTATCATTTTTAGTGTTCCGTACCGAACACTTATGAGATCACGTCAGTGTCTGTCCGTCTGTAAGTTAAATTTTGACTTGAGGGGTTAGTTTTGGGGTAAAATCGGAAGTAAAAAAAAAAACATTTATTAGGTCATCGAGTGAGGTGTCAAATGAAAGCTTTTAAAAACACGAGTTCAAAAATATATATAATGTAATACTTGCGCACATTTTTCTTTGTATTATTTTTAAAAGATTGTGAAAAATCGCTGAAATTCCCCTTATCTCGAAAAGTACTGATCAAATAATTTTGAAACAATTCTGAAATATTCTTCACGGGGTGTAGATTGAACAAAAATTAACATGCGTGCATTACCTTTTACATTTTATCTGGTAGACAAAAATTTCAAGGTCATCAGTTTTCAGTAAATATCAGAAAAATACTTTGTTGAAAACTCATTTGGGATGTGTTTTGGGCAAAAAGTATGTATATTTAATAAAAATATTTTAAAGGTTATTAAGTACTGCGATTATATATTTTCATTGTACTTTAAATTATAAGAATTTTTTTTTAATATGTTTTAAATGTTAACATTATTTTTTATCGGGTTAAACGGACCTCTGATAAAAACTATGGTACCTCCTTGTCTGCAGGATAACTTTACAAAAAATAAATTAACCTGCAAAAATAAAAATTGATCTTATAAAATAATGTAGTAGTTAAAAATTGTCGAAGGGTTTTTTTTTCAAAAATAAAAAATTTACGTTACTTCAAACTTTAGTATGCAATTTACGACCAAAGAATTTATGTTCAATTATTTATAAAAAATAGTCCATTAGAAAAATTTAAAAAAACCTCTCGACATTTTGTAAAGAAAGTAATTATTAAGATTTAAAAAAAAAAATTACAGTGCATCGAGACAGGGAGCGGTCCCAATCCGACTCCAGGTCACATTTAATGCTATAACTTAAAAATTCTTTTTAAATAATTCTTAGAAGTATAGAGAATAAAAATCCGTAAAAAATATCAAATTTTTGAAAATTCTAGGTGTATGTAACCCCTTAAAAGCAATCAACGTGCAGAACACTAATTGCGCAAGTCCGACTTGCACTTGACCGGTTATATTTCTTTATAATTACCAAAATAGTGTCAGGTTAGTCCAGGAAAATTAACCTCGAAAAGTGTCTTGATTGTATGTATATGACATTAAATATAGCAGAGTATGTAATGTTGTGTTTATTATTTTTTTCTTTTTATATTTCGGTGATTGTTAATTTTGATTTTTCACGTAATTGTTTTTAGTTCTCATGTTAAATATTTTCTATAGCTCCCTTATGAACAATATGTCACCGGCAGTAGTCCAGAAATTACTTACACAACAGGGTGGCGGAGGCGTAGGTGCTCAAGGTTTTGTTGGGCCTACCGGTGGACGTCCGATGCAGCCTCAGGCACAGCCTTCTACTCAGCAACTACGATTACTTGTTCAACAAATCCAGATGGCTGTACAGGCGGGCTATCTTAACCATCAAGTGAGTAAATATGTAGTAAATTACTTATTTCAAATGCATTATTCAGAAATCTGTAGGTGTACGCTCATGTGGAGAGATATCTTATTGTTACGGTCAGGTTCTATAGTATATGAATTTTGAGCTGATTAAAAACAGAAATGAGTTTTTTTTCAGCAATCTTACAATTTAATTTTTACAAATTGCCGGTTTAAGAAATGAATTTTCTCGATTAATGATTTCCACATTTATTACATTAATCCATCAAAAAAATCCAATATTGTTACCGATAATAAGGTACTTTTTCGTTAATTGTAAAAATTATTTTTATTGACTTTTAAACTGAAATTTATTTTTTTTAGATCCTTAATCAACCTCTTGCACCACAAACTCTCGTTCTTCTCAATCAGCTTCTTCAGCAAATAAAGACTCTCCAGCAATTAAGTAATCAGCATCAAATCGCAGCAGCATCATCGAAAGGAAACGTGCCCAATCAAGCTCTGATGCAGTATTCAGTTCTCATTACAAAGACTAAACAACAAATTATGAATATTCAGGTGAGATGCAATTTTTACATACCTAGAGAATTGTTATAGAATATTTGAAACAGATAAAAACTATTGGACTGGAATAATTAAACTACTACTAACACAGGTTGTGTTAAATCTTGATAAATTATATTCCATATTCAAACACTAAAGTCGTCTTAATACACTTCATTTTATTTAATGTGACTTTGTGTGAGTAATTTGCTAGCTGCTTAATCGAGAGGACTCCTGACTTTAAGGTCATTCTGCCAGCTAGTCTTACGAGGAAATAATTGTCTGGTCTAGCAACACAATCTTTCAGAATAATTTCTATATTGTGGTCGGCGGTGTTCCTGTAGTAGTACCTCATTTGCTTATGGCTGATATCTATTCCTTACTAAAAATTTTTAACCTTTCCTCCTACCGTGTTTATTTTATGGCCCAATGATTATCATTTCCGCCAAAAATTAGTTGACGAGCTTTAAGTTCAGTGAGATATGTAATGTACAAAATAAGTTTGGTGAATGGTAGAATGTATGCTCTGATTGTCTATTGCCTTGGATCTCCCGTGTATTTATTACAAGGCCAACACTTAGGTTTGCTAAACCACTACGTGTTTTAGTGGTAAAATTTCTTTCTTTTCTTTTGACATGTTCACTACAATGGCGGTAATATTTATATAATTGTATAAAAAATAGCTGAGATTATTTTTATAATATAGTTAGGAAAGATAAGTGGATATTTATTACAAGTTTAATTTATTTTTCCAGATTTGTAATACAATAATAACTAAGGGTTCTTCCTTATAGAGTTGTTTTGTTGTAATTTAAGAAATTAGTTATCAATATTAATATTTTACTACATTTCAGTGGGAGACCATCCCACACTTTCATATCTGTTCTTATAAGTTAAAGTTAGAGAGGATTAAGGGGTAAGGCTAATTTCGAGAATTTTTTTAAGAGTATAATAAAAGCAGGGGAAAATTCAGTTGAAGTTCTTTATTAAACAAATATATTTAAGTGTACAAAAATATTTTTTTTTATCTTTTTAATTCAAAATGGCCGCTTCAGAGTCTGAGACGACAAGGCCTTTTATGCGAGGCCTGAAACAAGCGAAACGATTGCTCCCGTAGATTTCCACCTAGAACAAGAAACCAAAAAATTTTCATTAATATATGTCGAGAACTAGTGAATAACGTACGAAGATTTGAAAATATCGATTTTTTTTTCGAAAAATATTTTGTTTTAGATATCATTTCGTTAAGAAAATAAAAAAAAAATATTTTTGTATTAAATATTTGTTTAATAATGTACTTCAAATAAATCGACCTCTTTTATTATACTCTTGAAAAAAATTCCCGAAATTAGCCTTTTTCCTGGGATCTGGAGTTGCCTTGCCCCTTAATGAGCAAAATATTGTAAATAAAATAAATAGTAGTGATATTTTATTTTATTCCCACTGATGAATGTAAATTGGGCGTTTTGTTTGAATGGCATCCGTACTTGTATAAAGAATCTTCTTAAGTATAATGAAGCAAAAATAAAAATATCGATTTTTAGTTCTTAAACTGTTTAGGTTGTTGTTAAATAACTAATGCCTCATGTCATAACATTTTTAGAACCAAATTCAAGCTCAACAAGCCCATTATGTGAAGCAACAACAAGGCGGAATTGGTTATGATTCCTTCAAATCAAACCCCATGCACGACTCGATTAATGCCTTGCAGAGCAACTTTGCTGATCTCACTTTAAATAAGGATCCAGTAAGTAATGTATCATCGAGTTTTTAAATTATTATTATTATCGCTAATAAAAATATTGAGGTTCAGCATTTTTGGAATGAACAAGTTAACAAATTTGTCTATGTGTTGCTCAGTTATTAACAGCACTATTTTAAATGTAACATTTCAATAAAAATTTGCTAGGCTAGCGACTTATATTTAAAAAATCAAACTTTAATTATATTTTTTTATTACCTATTATTTTTTTCTTTCTAGAATCAGCAACAATCACGACTTAACCAATGGATTAACAAAGACAAAGATGAGATCAACGATTTTAGCCGAGCTCCCGGTTCCTCTTCTAAACCAGTAGCTACCTCACCTAATATGGCTCCTCTTGGACTGTCGCAACCGGACGGGTAAGTTTGTATTTTAAAATCACAGTTACTTATGTTAAAAAGCTGCCCTGATGTTGAAATAAGATTATAGTACTCCTTTTGTTTTAGACCATGGTCAAGTGGACGTTCCGGAGACACCGGTTGGCCAGATTCTAGTGGTGGTGATACTTCAAACGATGTCAAAGACGCACAGTGGGCAACTAGTGCTCAACCTTCCCTGACTGATTTAGTACCTGAATTTGAACCTGGAAAACCCTGGAAGGTATGTAAAATTTAATTCAGATTATATTTTCAGTAGTAATTTGTTTAGATAAAATCATTTTGTTAAGGTTCATTTATATAAGTTTCCACACTGCTGCGCGTTATTTCAGAGAAAACTTTATAAGATGTAGTTTCAGTTTCTAGTAAATTAATGTTTTCTGAACCACCAATATGCAACTATGTGTGAAAGGCCACTGGGTTGGGCGCACCCTGTATTTTAATGTTTATAGTAAATTTGAGGAATAAATTGTAAAGGTCTTTGTATATCGTTAGTTTATTTTTATAGGGGATGGGAAGAAAGTAAAAACGAAATTTAAAGACCTTTTTTTTAAAATGCCTTTAGAAGTATAAACAACAAATGGGAATCATATAGCTGACAAACAAAGGCCACTTAAATTTATTTAAATAGAATATCTTGCAGCATACTCTTTAAATGTCAGATAAATAACTTTTCGTTAATCTTAAATATACAATGTATGATACCACTATCCTTAAAAAAAAAAACAAAGAAAATCTGCCCATTAACGATATACTTGCTCTCTATCTATGTGTCATAGTTTTACGTGTTTCCATTTTGTGGCCAAATATTTAGATGAATGCAACCATACAACTTTTTTCTATTATTATATTTATTTAAATTAATGATTAATAGTAATGGCAAAATGACTGATGCGAGATTTTTTAAGATTAATTAAAAGAATATCATAAATCAGCTGGTGTGGTATACAAAAACAAAAGAGTATTTAAATTTGTTGGACGGCACTAACTAGAAATTTCCTAACTTCAAGAAATTAAATAAGATTTCAGTTTGGTTGAGCATAACTGTTGTAACTGCTGGGGAAAAAAAATTTTTTTGTAAATGTAATATTATCTCTCTAATTTTTCTGTATTCATTTTAGGGAAATCAGATTAAGTCTATTGAAGACGACCCGAGTATTACACCTGGTTCTGTAGTGCGTTCTCCATTGTCGATCGCGACCATCAATGTGAAAGATAACGAACTTTTTAATATCAATTCTAGCAAAAGCCCTCCGGTCACTGATGCAATGCAATCTCTTAGCTCGTCCACTTGGAGTTTTAATCCACCTTCTACCTCTAGTGCTTTTACAAGGTATTTGTAACAATCTATTTGTTAATTGAATATTTTTGTTAGGAATTTTACATGAATTAGATATTGAATATAGCAAAAAAAAAAAAGAATTATCTTTACACTGTACTTATTTATTGACAAAACAAGAAAAACTTTTTTCAGCAGTCCACAAATCAAACTTCCCACCAGTAAAGGCAGTTTGAGCGACTTGAATCCCGGCACGGCCGTTACTTCCGAATTGTGGGGCGCTCCCAAATCCCGAGGTCCTCCTCCCGGTCTTTCTGGCAAGGGAGGTGGCGGCGGAGGCGGCAATTCTCTTGCAAACGGATGGTCTGCCCAATTGGGTGTCGGTTCAGCTCCTTGGGGCGGCGCCAATCAGAGAAACTCAGGAAATTGGGGCGTTTCTGCAGGAGCGTCGCAATGGTTATTGCTAAGAAATTTGACTGCCCAGGTAAGATAATATGACGATAAAACTGTTTTATAAAGCGCCCTAGTACAATAAGTAAATTTACATCAGTAATTATATCTTCTGTATTATTTTAAATAAATCAGTTTTTATGTTTTTGAAAGCAAAGAAAATGTCTGTCTCAATTAGTGTCTCGTACCGCGATTGACTTTAAAATAAAAATGTTTGTTACAGAGGTATAAAATGGTCAGTGACTTCACTAAACACACCCCAAATGAGTGTTCAAAAATCAAGATCTCTGATTCGGACACAAATTTGTTTGTGATGGCTAAAAAAACTTTCTATAACATGAACTTCTATATCATTAGAAAAATTGCAAAACACATTCTCTATCAAGGTTTTGTTTCTAGTAAAATTAATATCTTTTCATTTGTATAAGCCCAATGCTATTAATACATATAATAGGTGGATGACTATTATTAATATATTCCAAAAATTTATATTAAAATCTCCTATGACCATTAATTTGATATGAAACCCTGCTTGTTAGCATTGAAATTTCATTTATAATAATCAATTTTACTTGGCTTAATTTACACACTAATGTGTTGCTAAAACTGGGAGATAAGTCATGCATGCCATAACCGCACTGCGAAACCGAAAGACGCAGCGCGATATGAACAGTTTGCCCACCGTTGCCAAAAGCTCTTAGACTTGTTTAAATTCACAAATTTCTATTAAAAAAATCTCCATATTGTCAAGTGAAACTGTTTTTTTATATATACCAGATAAATTATCAAACGTAATGCACACATGATAATTTTTGTTCAGTCTACACTTTATGGAGTCTATTCCGGAATTTTTTCAAACTTCTTGATCAGTATTTCTAGAGATAGGGTGAGGGGCAATGATTTTTGTCAATTTAAAAAAAAAAAACAAGAAAAAGTGTGCGCAAGTATTACATACGAGGGTTGTGTAAGAAATAAGGTTCCCAACGCTGTAAACTCTCCGCGCGAGATGCTAGGCGAAATCCGGCAACACCGCCGTGTGCGCTGATTCCCCCACTCTAGATCTCGCCTTGGTAGAACTCGCTGCGACGTTCAGTGCCGGCCTGACAGCCATCCGCGATGGAACCTCTGATCGCCGTCACCGCTAGGTGCGAAGTTCGTGCGGTAATCTAATTTTTGCACGCTAAAAAGTTACCACCGGTTGATATTCATAGGCAGTTGTGTGAAGTTTATGGGGAAGCTTGTATTAGCGTTCAACGCGTCCGCAAATGGTGTAGGGAGTTCTCCGAAGGACGCACAGACATCCACGATGAGCAAAGAAGCGAAAGGCCATCGATCTCCGACGAAGTTGTGTCGAAGATTGAGCGAATTCTGCTCGAGGATAGGAGGATAACGATTCGGGAACTGGCTGCCCGGGTTCCTGAGGTTTGTGAAAAAACAATCCACACGATTTTGACTGAAAGGTTACGTTATCACAAGGTGTGTGCGCGGTGGGTCCCGCACGTGCTTCCAGAAACCCACAAAGCCGATCGCGTCAAGTGTGCCCAGGAGTTTCTTGGAGAATGCGCTGAGAATACTGAAGATTTCTTAGACTCCATTAAAAGCAACACTTGGGTGGACAACGTTTCGAGAGTGATGAAGAAGTGCAGGAAGTGGTCACCAAATTCCTCCACGGACTGGCGGCGGACTTTTTTGAAGCGGGATTCCAAAAGTGGATTAGTCGTCAACAAAAATGCGTGGAAAAATCTGGAGATTATGTTGAAAAATAGCTAAGAAATTAAGCTTTCCAATGATGTATTTTTCAGTTCAAATAAAAAATGCCTTACACCTGAAAAAAATGTGGGAACCTTATTTTTTACACAACTCTCGTATATATTTTTGAACACTCGAAGTGATGAACCATGTTTCATTGCCAGTTACAATCTGCTCCAAAATCAGGTTAGGTTCGTCGCCACGCAGCTCCAAAAAGTGCTTTAGTCCTGTCGATTCGCTGTTGCTTTTGAGGAGGCGTGAACATTCTTGATACCCATCTTGCACCGACTTTTGTTAAGCCGAGCTGATCGTGTAGGATCCTCAAAATGGTTGTATGTAATAGTCCAACTTAAGCAGATAACTGTTTCTTTCTTAGACGGGCATCTTCCAGTACTAATTTTTCAACTTTTTCGATGGTTTCTGACGTGGTAGTCTCACCTGGCCGTCCAGGGCGGGGGTCGTCTTCATTCGACTTTTGGCCATATTTAAATAGACCATGCCACTTATAAATCATTTTTTTACCAGGGCACTGATCTCGATAAGCGGCTCCCATCTCATTCATTATAGTTCGAGCAGATCTTCCTTGCTTGGTCAGGTACTTTATCACAGCGCGAAGTTCAATTTGCTCCATAATTGCAGCTTTCTTCCGAATTGACTTGTTTGTCAGGCGATTACTTGTAAACGAATGATGTTTATAGTTGAAACGTAATATATATATATATATATATATATATATATATATATATATATACTTATAGTCCCCAATTAGTATGGTACCGAGCCAATATTCCTACCCCCACCCCAGTCTCTCCATTCCGCAGACTTTTGAACCGTCCGTCATTTTAAAGTAGCATTAGAATTTTTTTCTCCGTTGTTCAACTATTATATTAACTAAAAGAAATGTCCTAACTTAGAAAACACCGTGACAGGTCATGCAAGCTTTAAATTTAAAGTCTTAATGTTCGCTATCTGTTTGGAATTTTAAAATATAAGCCGTTCCGAATTAATCAGAAACGCAATCTAAGGTCGGCTTTGGGGAGCTCAGACCATGGGGAATATCTATATTTTATTTATTTATTTTTTTTTGATTAAGAAGCCGAACAGACACGTAACATAAAACTGAAAAAGAATATTTCGTATTATTCACGTTAGGTTGTTTTAACGTCTTTTATAAGAATATTCAATATTTTTAGATTGATGGATCAACTCTTAGAACACTATGTATGCAGCATGGTCCATTGTTAAGTTTCCATCTCCATCTACACCAAGGTTTCGCACTTGCCAAATATTCATCTCGTGAGGAAGCTACTAAGGTAATGTCGGCAAATCTTGTTAGTTCTGTTAGATAAATTTTTGACGTTTCATGTCTTCATTAGGTGTGACTTGAAATTTTCTGTTTAAAGTACATTTCTTTCATTTTTACTGACATTTTTACAGCGGTGTATTTTTAATTAACAAGTTTGCACAGAATAAATCCTTCTTCCTCTTAAAAAGAAATGCTTTATTTGTTCAATGTAATTTTTACACGTTAATTTTTTTTCACGTTAATTTTTTTTTTCCAGGCTCAAACTGCCCTAAACAACTGTGTACTTGGTAACACGACTATTTTAGCTGAGAGCCCTACCGATTGGGATGCAAACACACTATTGCAGAGCATTGCTAACCAACAAGGCGGTTCTTCTGGAGGTTGGCGTAATTCCTCCTCTAAACCAGGTATGTTAAAACCGAGGATGGATTAATGTAAAAGTACTTGTAAAATTAGGGACCATTTTTATCTATATATTTATTTTTCAGATTTGAATTCCACGTTACATTTTTTGTATTTCACGTTACTTTTTGCAACTTGAGGTTAAGTTCTTTTGTTTATGTCGGTAAATCGCTTAAAACTTTAATTTAGGTTGAACGTTACTTTGGCCCGTGTCATCTCCTCACGAAGGTTGGCAATCCATATACCTAAACTTGAGAAACTACTGCTTGGAAAATATCATTCAAAGCACATCCAAACTACTTTCCCATGTCCTTCAGCCAAGAATTCTGTCATCTTCCGATGGATCGTTTGCCCTTTATTTTATCCTCAGTAATTAAACATAGCAATTCATATTTTGGGCCTCTCATTATATGTCCGAAGTATTGAGTTTTTCCTATTTTTATGGTTGTTAGTAATTCTTTCTCTTTGTTCTTTTGGTTTAATAGTTTTTATTTGCTGTACCCAGGAGATGCGACGAAGGCGTCTCAAATGTACATTTCAAAAGCTTCCAATCGTTTCTTTGAGCGAGAGTCAAGGGTCCAACGCTCACTCCCTACAGTAGCAAAGAGAATACATACGCTCTCACGATTCTAATTTGGAGTTCGAGATTGAGACTTAATTGATGGAAAAATTTGTTCATATTCATGTGTCACTGGAGCGTCTTCAATTCGGGAATATATTTCCTTTCTAGGATCCCTCTTCATTTATATTGGTAACCAAATAATGAAATGTGGAAATCTGTTCTACAGTCTTGGATTTTGAGGGATTCTAGTGGTAGATTTTTTTTTGTGATTACCATCCACTTTTTCTTTCGCTGGCTGTTACGACCTGATCGATCCGTTGCTGGCTTACCGTATGCTGTTCAGTGTATTCCCATTAACTGTTATTACTTCAATGGATTCATATATTGGTTCACTAAAAGCAGCATCAGAATAAAGATTAAATCAAAGTGGTGAGAGAATCCATCCCTGTCTGACACCTTAATTTTCTCTGATTCATTCCAGTACAGATTTTTAAAACAATCTTTAGATCTGTTTTGTCTATATTTGTTGTTTCCAAAATTTGTATTAATTTCTTTTGTATCACACAGTTGAAAGCTTTATTGTAATCTATAAAACAGGCATATACATTTACGTTACTATCTTTACAGCGCTGGACCAATACATTTAATGAAAATAAAATTTCCCGTGTAGCCGTGCTTTTTCGGAATCCCAATTGTATGTTATCAAATTAAATCTTACAAATCAAATATTTTTAATGCAGCAGTGAGATGTTACTCCAGCTTTTTTATCAGAAAATTGAAGCGTAAAGTTGTCTTTAAACTATCTTAGACCTGAAACATTCAAACTCCTTAAAAGATTCTAATCAACCTAAATTAACTCGACAGTAAAGGTTGTGGTGTAGAATTAAAAAATTTAAGAACAAATTTTTAAATTTTACCTTGCATAACTTAGATGATGTACTTTTTAGAAACCACAAAACTTTGTATACCACAAACACAAAAATACCACCTTACCACCTCTTGTTGTCAAGTGCCTTTCAATGATACTTCTGGCAACAAATATATTATAGAGGCTCTACAGAGTATATTATTTTAATGGGATAATTTATGCGATAATTCTAAGATTAATGATCTAGAAGATGTTTTTAAATAACTTTTAAGTATCATATCAGATAATTACTAGTGCTGTGACATGGGACCAAAATAGAGTCATTACTGATGAACTTTAGATGTTAAACAGGTTTTTTGTGTTTTGGATTCTAACCTATTCCATGTACTTTATTAGTATTAATAAAAAGTTTGTGATATTTTGAGTCACATAGAATGCCTACATCAATCTCAAGATCTAAGAGTCCTGGGTTTGAATAAAATCTGCTGGATAGCACATATTGTTGTACTATATTCTTCATATAGTTTTGAACAATCACCACAAAATTGAGTTAGTTAATTTAATTTGCCACCATTGATGCCTTAATTAAGAGCGAGAAAGTTGGAAGCATTGCACAAATACTCTAATAGCATGCTCTAATTATCCTAATTTAATCTAGGTGCTGGTGATACATGGAGTACAGGCTGGCCCAACAATCCCTCTAGCTTATGGGCCAGTACACCTCTAGAGTCCAGTGACCCAGCTCGTGCCACTCCTTCTAGCCTCAATTCTTTCCTACCTAATGATTTATTGGGTGGAGAATCAATGTAAATTAAAGGCAAGTGAAAAAAACAAGCTAAGAACAAAACGATATTTCTTAATCATCAGTTAAATACTAGTTGAAAGTTTTATTCACATTTTACTGTTTTTTTTCGAGTAACTAATAACTTAAAATTTCAAATGATATTTATTATTGTATTAATTATTTAATTGAAATTGACTTTTTTACTGTTATTGTAAATGTATTTCTACCTTTAATTTTTATTCGGTGATTTATGTAGTTGTTGTTTTAGGATATATTTGTTTTTTTTTTTTTTATAATGTAAAACTAGGGGAGGTGGATATACCAAATGTACACTATTTTCCTGTAAAGTGCGAAAAATTGGGAAGGAATTTTATTTTGCATTCTTATTTATTTCGAGTTGCCATTTTTTTTTTGTATTTTTAAACCTTTAAATAATATATGTATTTGGACCAGCCAAGGCATGGTGGATATATTAAAGTATTAGCTTTAAAATGGTTAATTGAACCATTGTGTCAACAAGATAAGTGACTTAAATTTCTGACTGCGATGCGTTTTACATTTTTATCGGTACCGAGCTCAACTTTTAACGCACCTACGTGACGCATATGAAAATATGAATTGTAACCTAAACTAGTCCCAATTAAGCAAGGTTTATTATTATTAATATATTATATAATGAAATATATATTTAACTATGTGACCAAACTCATAATAATTACATTTTATATATTTCGAGCTCTTAGAATAGACTTTCTCATATTTAGATATTTTCCTATATATTAACACTTTAATATTAACGTTGTTTTAATTATTGTTTAATCGTAATTTAATGGTACCTAAGTTATTTATATGAATTATGTTAAGTCTCCCGGTGTGGCTAATCTTTTCGTGACATGTATCCTTTTTTTCTTGTAAATTATGGTGGGCAATAGAAATATTGTACAGGGGTATATGTGACGAGAGTGCTGCAATTGCTGAGTAAGGATGGTAAGCAAGGTGACCGAAGTGTGTGTAAAAAGGATGGATGGATTGTTAAATCTGGTCAATATTTCAAAAAATAATTCATCATGTTTGTTTTTTTAAACATCTTACTGAAAGGCCTAGTCAACATACATTTTTGGCCTGAACTTTGTTTATTCAAATAATAGTTGCCTAAAAACTGTCCATTTTAAACTTCTTATCTGTAGGCCAGTAATATTGTCCAGATGGTCGTTTGCATTTCCGTAGGTTAACCTTCGTAGGTGGTTTTCGTTAACTCTCCCATCCCCGCAGAACCTGTGATCTCCTATTCCTGATATATCAAATTACACTTACAAATTATACATGTTTACGTAAGCTGTTACTGAATAACTTTGGGTTGGATTAGTCCCAAAATAAAAAAAAACACCACACAATCAGTTTTTAGACTGCACGCTAAATGAAAGTATTCTTAAATAAATTTAGTAATAAAATTCTTAAGAAAATTAAAACCAATATATCGTTCTAATTAATAAAAGTTTATTATATACCCTTAAAACATATAATACATGTGTTTCTGTGTTTAATGGATGTGTTAGCCGTAGACTTTGAATATCGTTAAATTTTTAGTCTGTATACTGTGATTGCTTTAATCACAATAAGAAATAACAAACATGTGTTATTGTGGTGTTCATACATTCAACTTTATAGCTAACAGTGTGAAAGAGAATGAGAGATAAAAAAAATTGGTTATTTTGAACATTACACGAATCCATTTGCAAATGGAAACTATTTAGTTGTAGAATTAAAAAAATTAAGTTTAAAAGTTGATAATGCTCAATTTTAAGACAGTTATTGTCTTGATGCTGCTGTCACTGTGATGTTTTTGGAACTTTTCATTGAAATATAACAAATTCCTTTTATTGTTTTTTTACTTACATTTCGAAAACAATAAAAAGGCAGCTCCGAATGCGAATTATAACCCTAAACGTACTTCATTTGAAGTATTTTTCTAGTCCTGTTTAAAATATCTCGTCCTTTCCATTTGCGGAAGTTACCAAGCGAAGCTCTAGTGGTAAAAAGACTGAAGCAAATAAATCTTCAATTTATAATTTTTATGATAATGCATTTATCTTGGTATTGTAATGTTCAAATTAACCTTAAAAATATATTTTACCAAGGAGGAAGAATTATTATATTCGCATCTTATTAATGTCGAATTTGGAATTTATTAAAGGACAAAACTAAGTATTTTGAAATAGGGATCACTTACGATGCAATAATTGTAAACTTCTTACTTGGTATACACAATATGAACATTTGAATAAACTAACAGTTTTTTTAAAAAAGTACATAACTGTGCTGTGACTCTTAAGTGGCTTTTTAATTTTTAAAAATAACTTAAAAAAATGAAAAAAAAAACTGTTTCTTTTGAAAAGCTATTGTTTCTTTATTAGCTTTTAAAAAAATATATCAAGCGCCTGTTTAGCGGATTAAAAGTCGTTAAAGTCATATCGTGCAAAAATAATGGAACAATAATTATAATGAATTTATCAAAATGTGTATTTTTAAGGGATTAGAGTTGGTTTCAAAACGTAGTTTTATTTTTTGAGAAAAATAAAATAATAATCCTAAGATCGGGCGCTTGTTGAATAAATGGTGCAAATATTGGCTGTTTTTTCTAGCAGGCTGTCACTGCTTTAAACATTAAAAAAAGACGCTTTACTTGAGCCTTCTAGAAAAAATAGACCTTTCTCATAAGTTCCAATAGAGAATATTTAGTATCTTATTGCCAATTTACATTTTAGTATATATGTATTAGACTTTAGGTATTACGATATTACTTAGTATTTAAGAAATTTGGTAGTAGGGATATATTGTGTGTTCTTATATAATCGGACAACCACAAAACTCTGAATCATACACTCTATATGCGCTA
Source organism: Pachyrhynchus sulphureomaculatus (assembly GCA_019049505.1). Lineage (NCBI taxonomy): Eukaryota > Metazoa > Arthropoda > Insecta > Coleoptera > Curculionidae > Pachyrhynchus > Pachyrhynchus sulphureomaculatus. The sequence continues at coordinate 113,714,834 of CM032455.1, forward strand.
GTCTGACCACATCAAATATATAACCTAAACAAGGACGTTTTATAAGCAAACCTGTATTATAAAAAAAGCCTAGGTGTTATCTAACTGCGACCAAAACTATATTACACAGTGACCAAAACTGATTAACCAGTTTTCTTCATCTTCAATTTTCAATTCGACAATTAAAGCAGAAATAAGTAAATGTTACAACTCAAATTACTCAACGAACTACTCTTTCGTTTATTAAGTAACTTACAATTTTTGAATAATAATGTTTCTTTTCTTAGACCTTTTTTCATTCGCTGATATACGTTAATTTTTACTTATTTGTGTTTTTGAATCCAAAACATACTAAATTTGACATTAATGACTATGACAGTTGGGCCCCAAATCAACACCGCGGCCTTTTTAAGTGGTTGTTAACCGAATAGTTACCTATAATATGTTTCTTTTTGGGTTAGCTGCTGATTATTTTGACAGTTTGTATATAACGCAGTACTAATCTAATCTCTATAATGTCATTGGACTTCAAACTGCCTTTTGATAAAACTTCCAGTCTGAAGAATACATGATTTCTTTTTTTATTTATTTATTAGTACATAATTACCTTGAAAACTGTGGTACTAACAAAAGTTTTCGCTTTAAAATTAAAAAAATTTAGTTTTAGTAATTCCATAGACTTATGACCCACCAGTGATTTCATATATTAAATTACTTGGCAGTTGTCCCGTTCGTCTTAGTTTTTTTTTTAAAATGCGCAGTTTATTTTTACTAATTCGTAAAAAACCACCACAGATATTCAAAATTAAGGTTCTGACTTAGTGAGGCAATCATTCGCCATTTTATTTTTTGATTAATTTGGTGGCCATTATAAATAGTTCCTAAAAGTCAAGTATATAGCGCCGCAAAGGGTTTATCGGCATATTTTTTAAATAAGGTTAACAAATGTTGAAAATATTAAAGGCTATGAACGTCGGGAATCCTATATTTGTTTGTAGCCCTTTGTATGTTTAAATAACTTACCGAAAAATTACATTCTTTTAAAATATAGGTTGTGAGTTCGGGCGCTGTTCGCTTGACCTCTGGAAAGCTTTTATAAAAACCACAAAATTAATTAGTTAAATACAATGGTTAATGCCCTTGCATTAAGATCTTAAATCATTTTAAATTCGAAATTACATTTTTCAAAAGTAGCACTTAACGACTGCCAATGTGGTATTGTGATTTACTTACTAATTTATTGTATATAATATATCGAGTGTGCATTATAATAAATTGAAAATATAAATTTATTTTATAATGGCAGCCCTGCTGTTACAATATAAATTTGTATTTCGTTAGTTTCCTATGTCTGATATTTGTGTACCTTTGAATATTTAGATTGTAATGTTGTTTATTTAAAAATATTTATAAAAACATTTAAAAAAATGAAAAAACAAAAACGGATAAGTAAGCTCAGCTTAAATATCATTAAATGTGTAGTGTAGATTCTGCACGATTAAACTACATGTGGCTGAAAACATACCATTGTAATGAAACACAATAAATAAGCGATCCCATCATAACAATTTTGAATAACAAACCTAAGTTACCTGACTATTTGCAATATGCAAGCAGCAACGAAAGAATACTATTTATGTACAACCAACAAATACATGATACGTAACTTACAAAAATTTAACCAAAATACTTAAATCTGGAAAAACTTAGCTAATTAAATAACGTAAACAAACCATTAGTATTTGATTTAGGTTTACAGTATTTGTGATCAAAGTGCCACTTGTGTTTTCAAGTATATATATTTAATCATTGCCACTAAATACTATATATTACATATATATTAATTAAAGAATATATTATATAATACACCATATAATAGTGGAAAATAGTAATTTGATGCCCTAGTATAGTAGATAATTCTTGGTGTTCGGTAGTTTTAAGACTTATTTACTTGACCTGACCTAAGTATTTTTTCAATATGAACAACCAAAACCCATAGCCGGAGTGTTTGTGAGCGTTTCAATAAAAGATTGTATTCCCGTCGAAATTTTGTAAGAATATGCTATATTGATTTTTGAGAATGTGTATGACAGTCTAGCAGGGCGATTATGGTTAGAGGGCCACATATTAACACTTTTTATTCCACATAAAAATTGAATATTTGCTCTTAGAACTGAAATTACCCTGATAGACAGTAGATTCCGTTTCCAGGCATGAGCAAGGTACCTTTCTATAAAACTTCAACTGGCATAAACTGTTTCAACAAGACGTTCATCAGCTCTTAGGCTAGGAACGTTGTTTCTGTTAAAGACTTAACTGAGATATATGATTTTATATTTTTGTTTCTGAGATTTTATATTAGACGCTTGTATAAAAGTACTAACAGTGACGTTTTCCTTAGATTTGTTACGATTCAAGACTTCAAAATGCCAAAGTTGTGCGTTGTTTTTGAGACTTCATTATTTTGAATTCATATCATTGAAACCGTCTGCGATAAATACGGGACATCATTTAATCTTTTTTTTGTAATGAAATACTTTTTTAAAGATACAACGACTTAATAAATATAGGATCATTTTATAGGTTGAAATTATTATTTTATAATACTGATTTGAATGTAATTTTGCCCAGTATCACGTTTATAAAAATCCTTTAAAAAAATAACTACCATAAGCTACCTATATAGTTAATTGAAAAGTATATGTAACATCTCCACGACTTGAGTTCAATAGTACCAATCAGTCTCGGTTTTGACTGGATATTTGTGATTCAAGCTTGTAATTTAAAATTGTGGTAATATATATTCAATTTTGAAAATATAAAAAACTTTGGAAATGAAACTGTATTTAGCTTAGAAATATAATTTTTACCACAACTTGATTGCTAACGTGCATTCCAAAACTCTTTTTAATTTAATTTTTTTTATTATATTCATATAAAAAATAAAGATTTGATTAATTTGCTTTCTCGTCAACTCAACTGGTACTCATACTGTTTATATGTCTTATTCTCTGGGCTTTAATACAATAATGAGAATTCAGGATCACATTTAAAGATTTTAAATATTTTGAATGGTATTTACCCTCTAATTTTTGGATTTTTGTAAATATATTTGGCATAATTTCTCTGTTCAGTACCGTATCATATTAAAGTTTCAATCATGAAATAATTAAATCATATATGTACTCTGGATGTAAAGGTACCATATTGGTAGTTTTATGGATGGTCAGAAATGGTAAATTGTATAATTGCATTTATAAATAATATAGTTTATCAGGTACTATTTTATCTAAGATTTATCACCGTGTGATTTGGAAGTTAGTAAAAAATGACCTTAAAAGAAATATTGATGAAGTGAATAAATAAAATAAAATATATAAATAAAAATATGTTCTGTTACTTCTTTGAGGCAAAAAATTAATTAAATTAATTTATGCGTTGAAAGTTCGCGATTGTAGAGGGTTCCCTGTTGTTTTCAAGCGCTTTTCATTTTATCGAATAAGGATTTCAGTACATAATTTTTGATGTAAATCTAACATGGTTTTCAATATATCAAAAAAAAAGTTTAAATAGTCAAATACATCGTCTGGCTAGAGTTTATTTCCCTAACCTACCTATCATAATGCAGGACGTTCATTATATGTCTATAGATCCAAAATTTCTTAAATTCTTATTACTTTTATTGTTTGCAAATGGAAAACAAATTAAGCTAGTATATCATCTGGATGCATCCTGGAAATATCCTCTTGTAAGGATTTTGTTTTCGTTATTGTTTGGAAAAGTATTTTTTTTTTCAATTTTAGTTTATTTCCTACAATTTATAAATTTTTACTTTTGTCTTAAAAAGGTGGCTTATTATTCGAGTTTTTTGAAGGTTCAAAAAATTTATACAAATAGTTATTAATATATATATATATATATATATATATATATATATATATATATATATATATATATATATATATATATATATATATATATATATATATTAATTTTTTTTAATATGCTCTAAATTTTTAGTACGATATAGGTTTGTCCCTAACCCCATACTAACCATGGTACTTTTACAGGTTGATGTACGTATTCTTTTATAAAGTATTGTCGACTTATGATATCAAACAATTAAAATTATAACTTTTGCTAATTTTTAATGTGTCCATATCATAATCATGCTCAACTTTTTTTTCTTAAAAATTAGATTTTTAAAATACAAAGTAAAAAGATTAGGTGATGATTCTTTCAACTTCTGTTAAAACTAAGGTTTTTAGATCTGTCTTATTGCAACTTTGACAAGGTCACATTAAAGTCTGCCAAATTTGTAACCTTGACTTTTAGGTATAGTATAGAATTATTTTTATGGATTGGCAATAATACATTTACTTTATAAAGTATATATGACTTTTTTAAAAAAAATTACAGTTTTTAAAGCCGTTTTTTCTAAGATCATGTCGGTAATCAGTAAGAGAAATAAAAATAATAATTAAAAAAAAACTAAACAAATGCCAATGTCGTTAAACTACTGCAAAAAAAAGAGCTTGTCGCTTTTATAGACATAAAAAATGCGCAATGTTCATTGTGTAACACTTGATAATACCAATTGATGTGCCTCTTGACTTTGTTATAAAGCATGTATAAATCGTAAAGTTAACCAATCGTGACCTGCTTGGTCTCAGTTTTTCCCGAAATGAACTAGCTACATTGACTAACGAGCTTTAAGAAAAATGCATATTGAAATCATTGTTTTGTATGTGTCTTAAAAATTTAAATTTATTTAGTTTGTAGACGTGTGTAGTAATAAATAATTTTTTTACTAACAAACTTTATAAACTTAAATTTTGGTTCTTATTTTTATATAATATCATAAATCAAATATTCTGTCTGCCGAGAGAAACTTGCAAAAAAAAATAATAATAAGCAAAAGGGTTAATGGGTAATTTAAGATAGTAATGTATACTTAAAAAATGTTACTTACATAGTGGCAGCATTTAGTCAGTAAAAATTAGTATTATATTGCAAGAATTTGCATACTCTAGAACTGTGCAATACCTCTGTCCTATTTGAGTATTATTTAGTTTGTCACCATACGCTTTTTTCTACTATATATATATATATATATATATATATATATATATATATATATATATATATATATATATATATATATATATATATATATAATATCAATCAGATTTATTCTTTTCACCCTTAAGTTTTATCGAAATATTTTGCACAGATTTTCTTGCCCCAACTAGAAAACGTTGTTAAATTCTTTTAACACTTGTCACTAGATACCAAAGACCCTAAGTGTCATATTAAATGCTGAGTTTAAATTTTTTCGAATTTCGCCAAATTCTTCCAACAAAGGTTGTGATAGTCATAGTTTAGTGCTTTTTTATTCCATGTGCTGATTAATTTTATTTTTACTTCTCCGTACGTTATTTATGTTTTCTGAAAAAGTACCAAATTTATCGTTTGATATTTTTTTCAGCAGTGCGGTTGACAGCACAAAACTTAAGTGCCTATAAATATGTGCAATTGAAAAAAATTTGGGCCTGACTTTTAGACAGGGTTTTAACATATTTAGGCGAATTGATTGTATATTTAAATAAATCGGCTACGGTTAGCCCCACTATTGTATAAATATGCTGCAGAAAATAGTCAAATGTAGAACTAAGTAAAGGTGTGATTTTGAATGATTTATTTGAACAGTGAACATAAGCAAGTATTATTAAGAGAACATTGGTATTTTTTATGATTGTAATAAATATTATTTTTAGACTAAACCATACTTGTTTATGTTCGAGAGTTGTTGAAATGTGTAATTTTGTTGATTTCGCGTCGTGCGAAGATTTAAAGCTAGCAAGGTACTGCCAACTGTAAAAAGATATTGTATGTTCTAATATAATCAAAGAGTTTTATGTGTAGGTTAATTGTATTATAACATTATGCCTGTTCTACTAACGCAGAGGTATTTTTTCTGAACTGGTATGAATATAAAGTAGATAGTCGTGGGGTAGTAAAATGATCGTTAGGCCCTCAATCTCAGGTTTAGAATTTATTATCATTCTTCTAGTACATAAGATTTAATATTAAGTAAAAAAAAATACTGAATTTAACATTCCCCAAGTAAAGAAAGTCGTTAAATCAATTGTTGAGTTAGTACCATTCTTGCAAATCAGTCTATTACTTGTCAATATTTAAAATCGTACTTTGTTCAATTAATGATCTAATTTTAGGTAAATTAATCAGTTTTTGGCAAGTAATAAATTTTAAAAAAAGTACTTTTACTTTTTGTTAGGAAATCAAAACAATATTGCCTTAAAATGACAAACAAAAGTGTGCTCTCTGTCTAGTTTATTTCTAGTGTAAGATTCATAGTTTAGGGTATCGGATATAAAGCCATCAGATGGCTAGAAAGACTGTAGAGGAATACCAGGTAATTAAAAAAGGCGTTTAGAAAAGCTAAACATATAATCGGTATTAGCTTTGACTAAAAGTTCTTTTAACGTTCAGAAACTAAGTTTAAGAAGACTTTTGCACAGGCGTAGTAAGAGAGAACACTAGGTCCATATAACAAGGTGCTCTGAATAGCAGCTTATTTGAATATGCCTCAATGGAATCTCCATATATTTTTAATAGTGCGACCTAAGAAGAGATTTTCCTGTCATATCAATAGATACAGATTAAAAGACACATTGGTTAATTATAAAATCGTGCCAAAATTTTGCTTAGAAACCTTTTGCTCATAGCGATTATAGACGGGTCTATAGTCGCATACGCTTACTTGCTGTGTATAATAACTTATAATGCAATATGTGTATATATCGGCTGATGAATTCTTGTACAATTGTTATAATTTCATAGTATATTATTATGTATAAACTACTTAATTATTAGAGATAGGAAATGTGTTACTACATATTTAAGTATTAAAACTTAAAAAAAAACGCAAGTTTCTCAACGGTGGACAGGATTACTAATATTTAAAAGGAAAAAAAACAATGTTATTTCATTACTGTGTTTATATCTAAGCATGTTTTGTTTTAATGTAACCCTTATACATATATTTTGTACTCGTTTTGCGAACTATCGGCGGAAATTTAGGATTACTCACAAGCATACTCTGTATTTAAACACTTAAGTCTATTATTTAGCTAAGACACCTAAATTAGGTAGTACAAGTAACTGTATTGTGAATACTTCTAAATCCTCATTGTGTAGCTAAGGCACTTTTACAAAACTCGACATTTTTCTGTTTTAAACAACTTTTTACGGAAGCTAATTGTACTTTGTTATTTACTATTATTGCAATGTAACCTGGGAAAAAAAATTATAGAACAATAGTTTATACAATTTTTTTTATATGTGGTCACATTCCAGTGACGGCTAATAAATAAATAACTACGGCTTCTAGAAAAATCATCCAGTGAAGTTGTCAAGTTTTTCAAGAAATGCTTAATTTATTGGTGGAAGATACAAACCAGTTAGTACCAGAAGGTTTCGAGAAAATGGCCATATGACAGTTTGTAGACTGTTTTCAAGAGGCTTAATTTGCTCAAACTGTTTTGTAATTTCTTCACTATTTATGGCTACATCTAATATGTTGTCCTGACTTGTAACATTTATTTTGTGCTTGTTACAGTTTTAGTTCGCTTTTAATATAATTTGGGTTAAATAATATTTCCTAAACGACAAAATCTTTGTTTACATTTTATATACTCTGTGGTTTTCTTTCCTTTGTGATATAAGTACAATTTTTGTGATATATGGATAATTATAGTGTATATTAAAATGATTTAAGCCAAATTAAAAACTGTAGTTTTATAAAAAAAGGTTCTTTTCTAGTTAGACTATTTGATCGTTTTAATATGATAAAGTGTAATACTTGTTCGTAACCTATAACAGAAAACAGTCCATTTTTGTTTTTTAAAAGATTAGGTATTGAAAGATGACTCAGAATCTAAACATCAAAACTGTCATAAAACAGTATTGCTCGCCCTAAATATGGGTGGCATATTACCAATGTTAGTAACAATTTTTTAAATATTTGATATGGCAAACTTGAAAATGTCTTCTAATTTCGTTTTCTTTTTGAAAGTGATAAGTTGCATTTTCCACATAAATGGTAGGATTTGGTAAAATATTTTACGTGAAATCAAATTTAATTTTCAGAAAAAAAAAATTATAAAGTGTGCCTTTATTAAGCCTTTGCTCTCTATACCTACCTTCCAAATTATTAGTAATAATAAAAGTAAGTAGATTTAATTACGGTTTTTCATTTAAAAAAATCCTGGATAGTATATTAATATCTCTGCCTCTTAAAGATAATAATACATATAAAAATGAAATAGTTCTTATAAATATATTCAAAATGTTCTAATTTTTACCAAAAATTACATTTCCAATCAATTGTGAAAAGTATCGGATTCAACCAAAAAATCAATATTAATTTATATTATTAAAAGCATTATTTTATAATTTTTCATTTATTTAAAAATAATAATTTAACTTTCTAAAGAACACATAGTGTGTTTGAATTAAAGGCTGCCAAATAAAAAGTGTAAA
>CM032455.1:113730616-113750616 GCA_019049505.1 Pachyrhynchus sulphureomaculatus
AGCCCATAAAAAAAAAAACTTCAAGAAGCTGGGATGTAATTCGTTTTATAAAAAAATTTGATATCTAGGCCCGTTAAGCGGTTCGCGAAAAAGTATGGACCAATAATTCGAAAATTTAATATTCCACACCAAGCGACCCAATGATTTGGTTTTGAACTTCCCGGACCAAAATGAATTAACCAGTTGAATAATAATGCATGTTAGCTTCATCAGAAACATTTTGGATAAAAAATTTGGATCAGCCCTCTATTGTTCAAAATCACGGTCTTGAAGTTCTTGGTGAGTAGTTCCATATGAAAGGGATGATACTTGTATTTTCTCGTGGGGCGATTAGCCGTAGATTGGTATATGTCAAATAAGTCAGCTAGTTGACGGCTGCTGACCTGGGGATTATCTTCAACATGAAGTAAAAATCTCCATTCTTGTTCCTCATTGGTAGCATTCTGGTTTTTACTACTTTCCGTTTCGTATACTCGACGCTACCACTAACATCAAACCGTTCCATTAACCAGTGAAAAGATTGTCTAGATGGTATACGTCTATTAGGGTACTTCGCTCCGCAAAGCCTTACTGCCAAAAGACAATTTTTTCCGCCTTCGCCCAATATATAAACCATATCAATAAATTCATTTTTAGGGAAAATTCATTCCTATTACCTTTATACGTCACTTACTACAATAAATTAAATTATTTTTACTTACTTAACACACATGTCAAATTTGACAATGCCTACATTTTTTTTTTTGTCTTGGCAACTATGATGTTATAGCGTAAGTGTATTAAAACAAGGGTAAAATTGAAAAATTCAAAATAAATCGAAAACTATTAGGAACTAGATGTATGGGCATACTTTAATAAAAAGTTGGAGGGTCTTGTAAAATCTTTCAGAAAAAATAATAATATACAAGATATGGCATTTAAAAATTGAGATTTATTTTGACCACCCTGTAGCCATCTAACTCAAATTTCTTTACATATATCTTTTTTTTATCTCTATAGAATGCACGTACCAATTAGGAGTATTCCACCTTCAGAAACAATGGCGCTACTGGCAATTTTTTACAAAACTGAAAACTAGTATTTAAAAAAAAAATTGAAATATTAGAAAAACTACTAGGTTTAGGTATATAATATTATTAATAAAAAAATTTACGCAGAATTTAAAAATTTAGAAAAATAGGATGTTCCATTTAAAAAAACATATTTTATAGCGGCCACACTTTTTTGAAGTAACCCTGTATACTCAAAAAATAATTTTAAACTGTGCACCTTAACATTCTCTAAAAAATATTGTATTTAACATTTTTTCGACATTCCCAAAACCAAACTGAGATAATGAACTGAGTGGAGAACTATTTCAAAAACCCAGCTCGTGCTTCTTCAACTCATGCTAAAAAAAAACGGTCCAATAACGTTGCGCGTTTTGACCTTTTCCAAATAGTCAATCTTGATGACACCCTGTGCTTCCCAAATGCATCACACTGACGTTGCGATTTAAGAGGATAATCCAACCTTGAAAACACTTACATTTTTAGTTGTTGCATATTTTCAAATTCGTATTTTTTTCGAGTAATTACGAATTATGCTGCGCTTCTCAATTAAAGTTTCTTGCGATGAGTTGCGCGTGGCCCGGAACTTGAGAACTAAGCTTGCTGTCGGCTAGCTAAAGAAGGGCATTATATGCCCCAAAGCATGGTCTAGATTTTTCTAATTTTTTACTTCAACCACGTATTTTCCGAAAATCTGAAGATTGTCCGTCAATTTTCTCAAAATTGGTCTAACCAATTATTCCGAAACGTTGCTGGCCAATAGCACATATGACAACTATGGAGTATATTACAATAATCAATAGCAAAATTTATAATTCTGATTTTATATGACATTTTAGACGTGGCAAATCTTACTTTCACGTAGCACATTTCGCTTTCAAATATTAAACTGTTTTTTCAGCATCAGTATGCCCCTAATCTACATTCATGTGGACTATAAATCAATTCTGTCTGTTTCAAATCTACCCGTCTTGGAGAATAAAGCTGGTTAACGATTATTGTGCATTCTTGGCAAGTACCTCGAAAAATACTGCTACTGTCATGATTCTGGACCTAAATTAAAATTTTAATTCTTCCTCGCAGGTAAAAAGACTAATACTTGGATTATAATTGAACTCATCTTATTTCTCTTTGATTACCAACTTTCTGAAAACCGGCGTAATTTTAATTCAGGTCAAGGTTGGGTACTTCCTTATTGGTTCAAAACGCTCGAACATAAACTCAGATACCATAAGTTTAAGTCTCATCAGTTCTAAGTCATTTTTCTTTTCACTAGTTTACTCTCCCTCGTTTTTCTAGATTGGATATTTTAGTAAACAATGCTGGTGTAGCTTGGTAGGCCCGAAAAAAAAACCGAAGATGGGCTACTGGTACTGATGCAGTCAAAACTATTTTGGGCACTTTTTACTTACGATGTTACTACTAGGTAAGAAAGGGCAAAAAATTCTCTTATACCTAATACCCAAATAAAAAACAGCTGTGATTATAATTTATTATATAGGCGATTTCTGGTTATTAAATGTCGTTCAAATCTAATAATAAAAATGTCATATTTACGTTTGCCAAAATATCGTGAATCAAACATCAATTTTTTATCATGAAAGAAAAATTAACGTTCATATATACGTTCTAAAACTAAAACTTAACAAAAAGAAAATCAAAATAATGAACATCGATCGAAAACCCCATCAACACCACGAAAATAGCGGGTTTTGAAGTCGACCAGTTTATATATCTTGGCTGCCTAGCCACAAAATAAAGGAGGCTGTGATGTAGAAATTACAAGAAGACTATCCATAGCCCGTAACTTGACAATCAAATATGGAAAGATACAGCCATTTCGCTCGATAACAAGTTAAGACTAATCTTCCCCATTGTCACTTACACCCTCGCAGACTTGAACCCTAAAGTTGGCAGTACGACAGAAAATAGACGACGCCTTTGAAATGTCCTGCTACAGGCGAATGCTGCGAACCACGTATACGGCTCATCCAACAAACGTTTCAGTCCTTGAACAACTGAATATTAGAACAAGATTGTCCACCAGAATAAAACAATCCTGAGTTATTTGGGCCACAAATCTAGAAGAGCTGATGGCCTGGAAAGGCTGATTGTTGAAAATGCAAAGTAAATGGGAAAAACGCCCTCGAGGGAGATCTCCAAATCGATGGATGGATCAAATGAAGGCCTTGATAGGCCACGGTTTGCACGAGACTAGCACAGCTGCTCAGGACAGGGACAATTTGCAAGACACAATACATGCCATTGCTTCATAATGTCACTATACTCTGATGGAGTAGCCGAAAAATGAGGATATAACTAAAGGCAAGAAAGTACTAAAATGATCTCATCGTACTAAAATTTGCAAAAGATTTTTTGCCTCATGGAGAGAAGCAAGATGAGATCTTGTATGTAGTGTAATATTGCGAATTGTTATATATTTATTTTAGAAGATAATACGGTTGAGGGAAATGTCATTTTTGAGATTAATTTTACCTGTTTATTTAATATGCGTTATTATCAAACGGTATTTACATTCTTCTTGACAGAACTAACTGGTTCTATAAGCTAAACAATTGTGTTATGTAGACTATTCAATGAAATGGCGGCTAGTCAAATTCTACATACTATATATTTATATATATATATATATATATATATTATATATATATATATATATATATATATATATATATATATATATATATATATATATATTTATATATATATATATATATTAATATATATATATATATATATATTATATAGATATATATATATATATATATTATATATTTATTTTTATTTTTCAATTTTCTTGGGTTTGGAGGTCAATTATAGAATAAAACTTCCTAAACTTTATTGTGATGCTTTCCTTTTATTGACGTTTCGGCCACAGTTTGCCTTTCTCAAAGTTTTTTTTTGTCGGGTTTCGCTAAAATTGTACATATTTTATCCGTACAATGGCTATTTAAAAATGCATATCTTATTAATTTATTAAAACTAAAAATAATTAACTTTATGAGTGTTCTTACCTTGGACGTGGATGTTTAGGCTAATATTTATCTTTGCCCAATTCACTGAATCACAACGAACTCATTTTTCATTTTTTTCGTTACCCCACAAACCATATGTTAATTAGTTTACATTGTCAATTTATTTTATTTTAATTTAAAAATTGGGACGAACAAAACATGTAGACTGCATTTTTTTTTTATAGTACTGCCATACATATTTGGCTCAGGTTATTTATTTCTTCTTTGTTGTTGATAGCGGTTGGTATTTTTTGTATCATAATAGATTTTCAATATTTTCTCTTTTTAGTGTTCCGTACGGAACACTTATAAGATCACTTCGGTGTCTGTCTGTCTGTCTGTCTGTCTGTCACCCCCGATTTTCTCCGAAACTATTTGACATACAAAGGTGAAATTTGGTAATAATATATAGGAATTGATGGCCTCATCAGAGCCATGTTGTTTTAAGAGTTAAATTTTGACTTAAGGAGTTAGTTTTGGGGGGGGGTGAAGTCGGAAGTGAAAAAAAAAAAATTTTTTTACTAGATCATCGAGTGTGGTGTCAAATGAAAGCTTGTGAAAACACGAGTAAAAAATATTATATAATGTTATACTTGCGCGCACTTTTCTTTGTATTATTTTTAAAAATTCGCGAAAAAAATCGCTGTCCGCGCCTTATCTCGAAAAGTACTTATCAAAAAATTTCGAAAAAATTCTGGAGTATTCTCCAGGGTGTAGATTGAACGAAAGTTATCACGAGTGCATTTCCTTCAATAATTTATCTGGTATATAAAAAAAAACAAAAATTTTCAAGGTCATCAGATTTCAGTAAAGATTGGAAACGAACTTTGTTGAAAACTCATTTGGGGTGTATTTTGTGAAGTCACTGATCATTTTATTTACCTCTGTAAACAAAATTTTTTTATTTTAAAAGTAATCAACGTACGGAACACTAATTGCGCAAGTTCAACTTGCACTTGACCGGTTATTTTTTCCTATTGTTTCTCAGTGATTAAATCTTGTTTCCTTCATAATTAAATATGTCTTTTTTTCCTCTTCGTGCTTTTATTAGTGTTATTCTATTATTTTTGTCATACTTGTCTCCCTTTATCCTATTTTCCAAATATTGGCTAGTTTGCCCTATATAACTACCTTCACAATTATTGCAAGGAAATCTGGTATACAACATTGCTCTTTTTATTTTTCGGGGTTTTGGTTTTTAATTTTGAAAATGTTGGTTTGCCAGTAAGTTATGGGCTTGTGAGCGATATTCATATCCTGCTTTTTAAAAAAGTTTTTCAATTTTTGTGAAAATCCGTTTTTTTAAGTATGGTAAAAACTATATGCTTTGTTTCTTTTGGGCTTTTTTGTTGTTGGTTTTTGTTTTCGGTAGAATTATAAAATTATAAACATTTATGTATCCGTCTTTTGAATATTTGGTTTATAAGACACACGGGTAGTTATTTAATTACCAGTGCTTTTTTTTTGGCTTTGTTTATTGATTCTTTCCGATATTCTGGGTCTGTTAGGGATATTGCCCGACCTGCCAGACCCATTATGACTGATTTCTTGTATTTTAGTGGATGGTATGAGTTATACTTTAGATATCTAGATGACCATGTTTGCTTTGTGTACCATCTGTTTTTATACTTTGGTCTTTGTTGTGTATGTTAGGTCAAGGAAATTTATTTTTTTATCTATTTCTATTGTGAACTGTAGTTTTTATTGTAATTCTTAAAAAACTTGTTTAAAAATATATTGTACACAATTTTTTGGAATGGCAGTAGTAATACAATCATCAACGAACCTATAGAAAAATTGTATTTTCAAATGGTAATGTGGGAGAGGACATTCTCCTCTAATTCCTCCATTACTAATTGTGCCACCACACTGGATATGGATGAACCCATTGCACATCGTCTATTTGTTGATATAGATTTTCTTCAAATTGAAAATATGTTGAGTACAGAATCAAGATTTGGTTGCAGCACTAAAATTCTTTTATTGGTATATCGGTAAATACTTTGATTTCGTTCCATTTTTTCTTTATAATTTCAATTTGCACGAGTCAAAGGTTATACTGGTGTATAATGATATGACGTCGAGGGATACCAATATATCGTCCGATGGAAGTTTTATTTTTGTTTATTTTTTCTTGAAATGGAATGATTCTTTAATATAGCAGTTATTTTTTGTAAATTATCTTTTCGATTATATTTTTGAGAAATTTGGATAAGTTGTTAAACGTGTGTTGAATGCATGAAACTATTGGTCGCAGTGGAATGTTATTTTTATGTAGCTTTGGGAGTCCATATATTTTTGGTGGTAAGGCATTTCTAATTTTCAATGTGTTAGCAATTTGTGGTGCAATATATTGTTTATTTTCCCCATCTTTATATCAGTTGATTCTTTTGTTTTTTGATATTAAATCTATTAGTAGGATCTTGCTTAAGTTGTTTATATGTTTTTTTTATCATTAAGTAACAAACTAATTTTGTTTTAGTCTTCTGTTTTCATTATGACGGTTTTGTTGGTTCTAACCGCTTTTAATATTTTTAATTCGCGGTGGTGTTTTAGGAATTTATTTGTTTTGTATACCTTCTTTGACGTTGGAGTGTTCTGAGTATTATTTTTAATTTTATTTTGTAGTTGGATAGAATGTTACCAGGTTTTGGCACTGAGTTCATCTTTCTCCATCTGTGTGAGGTAGTGGATTCCATTTTCAATTGTTGCTTACTATGTCGTGAATGGCCAGTTGCTCTTCTGTTTCTATTTTTATAGCAAAGTTTTAATCACTGAGAACAATAGGAAAAAAAAAGAGAAATATTGGAATCTATTATGATACAAAAAATACCAACCGCTATCAACAACAAAAAGAAACAATAACCTGAGCCAAATATATATGGCAGTACTATAAATGCAGTCTACATGTTGTGTTCGTCCCAATTTTTTAAATTAAAATAATAAATGACAATGAAAACTAATTTTTTTTTTTATTGGTCTGCTAGCACACGTGCTGCAGGGAAGTTCCTAAAAAGCGCTCCAGGAGCGGCACGAGTGTGGAAAAAGCGATTCACGTTGTTCTTGAATCGCTGTAAATTGTACTCGGTGGGAAACACAGCGCTGGGCAAATTATTCCAAAGGGATGACGTTCTCCATATAAAAGATTGCTTGAAAAAGCGTCGTACGCGGAGTAACAAGCTGAACCTCATACGGATGCGAAGCACCAGCGCGACGTGTATTTCTAACATGCACCGCTTTGGGAGGAATTAAGCGGGCTACATCCTTCGAAACACTTTCCATGAAAATACTTGTAGAACAGACTCAAGTCGCCAACGTTCTTCGATGTTCCAGCGAATCAAGGCCGCGGTCAATTCCGGGTCCCAATCAGACGGACCGCTCTTCTCTGAACAGAATCCAACAAATGCAGTGTATGTTTGAGAGCGGAGCCCAAACGTGGGAGCAGTATTCCATAGTTGGTCGAATTTGGGCTTTGTAAAGAGTTAACAGTTGCTGTGGGGTTCTAAAGCTTTCTGGTTCTAAATAATATTCCCAATTTTTTGAGAAGCTCTCCTTGCTATGCCTGCAACATGTTCATGCCAAGACATATTTGCTCCAAACTAACGCCAACAAATTGAGCGACGATGCTAGGGGAATGGAGAGTGCCCGACATAACTATGTCGGGTTCAGCAACGTTAACTTTTTTAGAAAAAACTTCCGCTTGGGTTTTTGTAGCGTTAAATTCCACTCGGGTTACTGTCACCCCAAGATAGAATTTCTTCCAGGTCTTTGTTAAGTTGAACGACCTCCTGCTGTCTGCGGATATTCGCCTGAGCAGCCGATGTCGAGCATTCAAGGTGAATGAAGGAGACAAGCGTACTGTCATCTGCAAAGCTATAGATTGGATTCCCGGTCTTTTCCAGCAGATCGTTAATGAAAAATGAGAAAGAGAGTAGGAGACAGTATGGAGCCCTGGGGCACACCGGCGTTGATAGTGAGGGTGTTAGAAAGGAAATCCGTCGACCGCCACTCGTAAAGAACGCTCTCTGAGGAAACATGAGAGCCACAAACAGAACCTTTCAGAACATACCATAAGAGCGCAACTTAGCCAACAGTCCATCGTGCCAAAACACGGTCGAATGCCTTGGATATGTCAAGAGCAACCGCTCGAGATTCTCCAAAGTGTTCAATTGCGTTGTTCCAAACATGTGTTACATAAGTCAGAAGATCTCCTGTGATCTATGAAAACTAATTAACATATGGTTCGTGAAATAACCGGTCAAGTGCAAGTTGAACTTACACAATTAGTACGTTGATTGCTTTTCAAATAAAAAATTTTGTTACAGAGGTATAAAATGATCAATGACTTCACAAAACACACCCAAATGAGTTTTCAACAAAGTTTGTTTCCAATGTTTACTGAAATCTGATGACATTGAATTTTTTTTTTTTTATATATACCAGATAAATTATTAAAGGTAATGCACTCGTGATAATTTTCGTTCAATCTACACTCCGTGGAGAATATTCCAGAATTTTTTCAAAATTTTTTGATGAGTACTTTTCGAGATAAGGAGGGTGGACAGCGATTTTTCGCGCGATATTTTTACAATAATACAAAGAAAAGTGCGAGCAAGTATTACATTATATATATATATATATATATATATTATATATATATATATATATTTATATATATATATATATTATATATTATATATATATATATTATATATTTATATATTATATATATACATATATTTTACTCGTGTTTTCACAAGCTTTCATTTGATACCACACTCGATTACCTAGTAAAAAAATTTTTTTTTCACTTCAAAATTTTACTTTCAAAACTACATGGCTCTAATGAGGCCATCAATTCCTATATTATTACCAAATTTCAACTTTCTATGACAAATATTTCGGAGAAAATCGGGTATGACAGACGGACAGACACCGAAGTGATCTTATAAGTGTTCCGTACGGAACACTAAAAAGAGTACGTTGTGATTCAGTGAAATGGGCAAACCTAAACATCCACGTCCATCCACTCATAAAGTTAATTTATTTTAGTTTTAATAAATTAATAAGATATGCATTTTCAAATAGCATTTTACGGATAAAATATGTACAATTTTAGCCAAACCTGACAAAAAAAAAAATTGAGAAAGGCAAAAACTGTGCCGAAACGTCAATAAAAGGAAAGGATCACGATAAAGTTTAGGAAGTTTCATTCTATAATTGACCTCCAAACCCAAGAAAATTGAAAAATAAAAATAAAAAAAAGTACATACAGGGTCAAAGAAAAATAACAAAATCATATATATATATATATATATATATATATATATATATATATATATTTATAAATATATAATATATATATATATATGTCTGCGCCCCACTATGTTATTAGTGCTTATCCAGGGATGATTCTACTACCCACCGCTGCCACAATTTGGTTGTTTAAAATTGAGTTACATGGTCTTACAGGAAATAATAGCATAATTCTTTAGTATAGAACTGAGATCTGGATGACGATAAGGCCAAATTTTCAGAGAAAAAGTTTTTAGAGGAACTAACTCGTTCGAAAATAGTGTAACAAAATAACAAACTGAGCTTGTACTCATTCTTAGCTCCTTAAAATATCTAAATAATAAATAAAAAATTATTTTTTAGATCTACTTAAAAGCACCCCAAAGTCCCGTATAGTTAATGTATCGTCAGTGTTGGCCTCTTTTCACGTAAACATAGACGTAATGAATCTTAATTCTTTTCCAAAGTTCTTTAGTCACTTCATGCTATACAGCAGAAGTAAATTGTGCCAAATACTTTTTACTATCGAGTTAGCTGAAAGATTGAAAGGCACCAGTGTAACAGTGTATTCTTGCACCCTGGAATCATCCCTACTGAAATCTGGAGAAGATTTCCAAACTTTATTAGAAAACCATGGATGCAGTTTCAACGGTTCTTCTTGAAGGTAATTAGTTAGCCTTGACTAGACATACATGTACAGCCTGTCAAGTAAGAACGTGTCCGCGATAATTCATTTTTGGTAGATGTGATTCAACAAAAAAATTGGTGGAGGGAACCTTTGTCTACGACGCATTTTAGTAAAAGTCTCAGTCGATTCCGAACTTTTGTCGAAATCACGCAAAATCCAAAATGAATCGCTTGTTTGTGCGTCACTTTAAGGCACAAACAAGTGACCTAAAATGACACAGTCCGCGGCCGCTAAATATATTCAAAAGTCGGTGTCGTTTATGAAGAAGTGGGTAAATCATTTAACAAGACGGAAAAATGTCAACGACTTGCCAAAACGTGGGGTCGGTAGGCAAAGTCACTCCGAAAGTCGAAAAACGACGGGATACGAAATTAACGAGACCAAAAATGTCGACGACTTGCTAAAACGTGGCTCTCTAGGCAGTCACTCCGAAAATCGAAAAACGAATCGTGTCTTTGTTTTCACGGGACTCGAATTTGACGCTGCGTCAAGGAGCGGTAAAATTAAGAAAATCAGATTTGAATGTGTCGACAACATCTTCGTGCTCATGATGTCAAATTCCGAAACACGTTGAAAAAACCTTTGCTGAGCGAAAATGACGTCGCGAAGCCCTCACAATCGCCGGACGCCAACCCTATTGAAAACGTTTGGTTCCTTGTAAAAAGAAAGCTCAGAGGAAGGACTCTGAGGACTTTGACTTTGCAAAGTATGCAGAAAATCTCGTCGACCAGCATGCCTCGAAGAGACCAGACGATTATTGATGCAGGAGGCAGGATTAGACAACTTACTAAGTTAAATGTGCCGTTGTTAGCACACCAAAGAATACCTTGATAGCAAAAAATATTCTCGAAAGACACTTTTACTTGACAAACTGTATATCATTTTAATTTTAGAATAACAACATATCTAAATAAATACAGGATATATTTTTTTTAATTTGCGAATTATTTTGGTTATAATGCTAACTAAATCAAACTACTTTGCCCAAGAGGGCCAGTACAAAAGTAGTTACAAAAAGTTATTTTAAAAACCAGCCTTAAAAATATCTACTTCACTCCTAAAATAAATGTTTATAATTTAAAAAGTTAAAGAATGTCAATCTCAATCCCTAAAACTGTTCTAATTGCGTAGCATAGCCGGTCGAGGTAACGCTGTAGATATTGCCCATGCTGCTTGGGATATAAATAAATGTTTAGTTTATAAAAACGCATGTTCAAAACTTCGTGCAAATATTTTGGCGCAATAGCAATTAACCACGACATCCACACCTATTGAAGTTCAGAATAGATCGATCGCCTTGTCTCAAGTAGTGCCTACTTCAGCAAATCGTTTATCACTTAATAATTGTTTTTCAGTCTATTATCAAAAAACTCGTGGACTTAGAACTAAAACAGTTGACATGCTTAGTAATTCAACTTGTTCTTGTTATGATTTAATAGCGATCACAGAAACATGGCTGGACTCCTCTATTACTAACAACGAAATAATTTATGATAGGTATAATGTTTTTCGTAAAGATAGAAATTTTTCAGATATTAAATAAATCGCGTGGAGGTGGCGTGCTGATTGGTGTTGATCAAAGCTTTAGAGCTTGGTTTTAATTCCATATACAGAACTTTGCCCGGAAATTGATCTAATAGGCGTTAAAATTACTTTTGACTACTCATCTATATAAAGAGTCTTCCATTTGGGACTTGACAACTTTGAAATTTCACTGTGAACGCACCCTTAAGCCAATCACCGAACTGTCAACGTCAAAACATTCAGTAAAGTCAACATTTTCATCATAGTGAAGTACACGAAACGAACAAACGTTTACAAATAATTAAAATTTACTACCAAAATTTGGAGTCGGTGACTGCAAATTTAAGAGCGTTAACGCCAATTTTTGGTCGTAATTCTCGTCCCAGTAGACAAGCAATTCATAGTCTAGTGAAAAAATTTGAGTTAACATTATTCGCTGCTGGATGTTCCCGTGCCAGTGAGACAACGGGTTGGTCGAAGTGGCCAGAATATTGCTGCCGTTCAAGCGTCCATCTCAAACGAACCAAAACAGTCGATTTTACGGCGTTCTCAAGAATTGGGCATCGCTCAGACCACACTATGGCGAATTTTGCGAAAGGAACTTGGCCTGCACCCTTATAAGTTAAAGTTAACTCAAGAACTAAAGCCACTCGATCATATGAAGTGACGTACGTTCTCGAATTGGGCTCTAGAAATGTTGGAAGAAGATGACCAATTTCATCGAAAAATCATCTTTAGTGATGAAGCGCATTTTTTGGATAAACGGCTTCGTCAACAAACAAAATATGCGTTATTGGTCAGGTGAAAATCCTCATGTGCTTGAAGAAACACCACTTCATCCACAAAAAATTACTGTTTGGTGCGGTTTTCATGCCGGTGGTGTCATTGGGCCGTTCTTTTTCGTTGATGAAAACAACCGTCACGTTACAGTCAATGGAGATCGCTACAGAGGCATGTTGCAACGTTATTTCTTTGATCAATTGCATGGGCTAGACATTAATGATATGTGGTTTCAACAAGACGGCGCCACAAGCCACACAGCGGGTGTAACAATCGACTTACTGCAATCTAAATTCGGTGAACGTGTTATATCGAGAAATGGTCCCGTCGAATGGCCGCCTAGATCGTGTGATTTAACACCTCTAGACTTCTTTTTATGGGGGTACGTTAAATCATTGGTCTATGCTAACAAGCCTGCGTCGTTAGAGGAGCTCAGAGCCAATATTGAAAGAGAGATAGCGGCCGTTTCCGTCGAAATGTGTGGCCGAGTCATCGAAAATTGGGTTCAACGAATCGACCGCTGCAAACGTGCCCGTGGTGGACATATGAATGAAGTCGAATTCCATACATAAATGTTTTGATTGTACTTCAAGCCGATAGTAAAATTTTCGAAATGTCACAAATGGGTTGCGTTTTATTTCAAAAAAAAGCTGTCAAGTCCTTAATGGAAGACCCGATATATCTTTGTTGTTTACATTCCCCCGCCGGTAACTACTTTTCTGTTGGAAAATTTGTTTGATTGCTTAATTTCGTTGCAATGCATATCTAATGCGAATGTATGCATACTTGGTGAATTCAATGTATCTCGTTACTCTGACTTCTTAGATAACAAAACGGAAGATAATTTTGCAAACGTTCTCAAAAATTTCCTAAATAGCGTCCGTTTTACTCAAAGTAATTACATCAGGAACACAAATAATAGAATATTAGACTTAGTGATGCATAATAATGAACAACGCGAAGTTGAAAGGGCAGTCGATGTGTTTATTGAAGAGGACGCTCATCATACAGCACTAGTAGTTACATTGAAATACTGCCAATCGATGAATGCTAAAAGCGATTTTTCAAATAGATTTTCAGAGCAACTATAATTTCAAAAAAGCAGATTATACTATGTTGTATAACTCCCTTATGAAGATCGATTAGTCAATTCTAAACAATGTAACAGTTTCTATAAGAAATTGTATGAAATAATAGATAAGCATGTACCGAAGTATTTAAAAGGTTATAGCAGGAAATACCCTCCGTGGTTCTCGCGTGATGTAATACTTAAGATAATGCAAAAAGCCTTATGTCATAGAAAATATGAAAAGTATGGAGACATGGATCAGTTTGAAAAGTTCAAAACGTTGAGATCGGAAATAAAACGAGATACTACAGAATCTTACAGATGCTTTATTCAGAGAACAGAAGAGAATATAAAGGTTAATCCACACCAGTTTTGGTCATTTGTTAAAAAAGAGAGAACAGAAGGGTATACCTAGTAGTATGACTTATGACGGGAGTATTTTGAACTCGGCATCAGATATTCTAAACGCTTTTGCAACTTATTTCGAACAGTCATTTTCCCATCCGACCTTGGATAGATTAATCAGTGAGCATGTCGTGGCTTCTTGGCCTATTGTCACAGTCAGTACCTTTTGTGAATCAGACGTTATTAATGCCATAAGAAGACTAAAACCAAAATTTACTCCGGGCCCGGATTTACTTCCAGCGTTTTTCATTCGTGATTGTAGGTTTGTTTTAGCCAAACCAATGTTAACTCTATTCAACTTAAGCTTGAAGACGAGTACTTTCCCGGAATTATGGAAAACCGCTAAAGTCAGTCCTGTTTTTAAAAAAGGCGATAAATCAGATATCAGTAATTACAGGCCAGTGTCAATAATATGTAATTTTAGTAAAATCTTTGTATTTTTGTTACACGATCATATATTTTATGCTACGAAAAACTTGATAACCCCTCATCATCATGGTTTCTACAAGGGTAGGTCTACATCTACAAATTTAATTACTATAACTCAAGAAATAGCAGAGGCAATTGACGAGGATATAATTTATTTAGATTTCACCAAATCCTTTGATCGGCTGGATTTTTCTCTCCTACTTAATAACTGTTATATTTTGGTTTTTCAGACTCATTGATGTCTTTGATTCATTCTTACCTTACTAATCGTAAGCAATATGTGGAAATTTATGGCTCTAAATCAAGATCTTATGATGCTACTTATGGGGTTCCCCAAGGATCTGTACTGGGACCCCTGTTTTTCAATCTTTTTATAAATGATATTAGGAAGGGTTTAGATGTTGGTTATTTACTCTATGCCGATGATCTAAAATTATACAGCAGAAGGACTTACAGATAATTGGCCAATGGTGCGTAAAAAACAATTTACAGCTTAACATTAAGAAATGTAACATCATGTCTTTCTCAAATAAAATCTCACCGATTATTCTTAATTATTTGCTGGATAACAGTAATATCTCCAGTGTGGATGTCTTCAGAGACTTGGGCGTAACATTTGATCCAAGACTTTCTTTTACAGATCATATAAACACCATAATCTCTGAAGCTTTTAAAACATATGGCTTTCTTGCACGCTGCACCCGCTGACTTTCATAATCCTGACGTAATTAAAACTTTATATATTTGTTATGTTCGTTCTAAATTGGAATACGCTGCTACGGTCTGGTCTCCAGGCTATGACATCCATACTGATAATCTGGAGAGGGCCCAGCGCAAATTTTTGAAATATATTAGCTTTAAACGAGATGGTATCTATCCACAACAGGGGTTTCCGCACGAGGTACTACTTGCAGATAACGGCTGTTCGTTATTAAAGGTTCGTCGTGGTTACTTGCTACTGACGACTCTGTTTAAAATTATATAGATTCTCCCGCTATTCTGTCAAGAATAAATTTTAGTGTGCCGCGTATAACTAGCAGACAACATAACACTTTTTATCTACCTATTCCAAGAACAAATATATTAAAATTTTCCCCACCTTTTTCAATGTGTAGTATGTATAATCAAGAAATAAGCATTGACTTTTTCAACACATCTATTTTAACGATGAGTAAAGTATTGCAACACTGAGGGGCTGTGGCATCGTTCTTTTCTTATTGTTTTCATATCTAATTGTTTTTATTATTATTATTGTGATTGGAATTTGTATCTGCTTAATACTCTATTATTGTATTACATTTCTATGTATAGTGGCTCTTATCTGTATCTTCGGCCTTGTAGTTGGGTCTTGCAACCTGTAAGGCACGTATGATAAATAAATAAATAAATAATTCCTACTGTCTTATTCTGCACAAAGCCTCGTTCACCATATCCCAGACACAAAAATAGACAAAGTAACACCGTTACATCGTTTCCTGCCAAATCATGATCCATAAGAAACTTCAATGAGTGCGATGAGGACTAGTAGAAAACACTAGACAGATTTGCTACACTGTCTTATGGAAAAAATCACCATAACTCGCGACCGTTTAGCGCCGCTAAAAATCTGTAAGATGGTACATGTTCTGCTAGTAAGACCGGCTGAGGATAAGCACCAGTGCTGTTACTTATATTTGTTAATTTTAATAGCAGGTTATATGTGGTTATGTATAATTTATCTTTCTTTCTTTATCTTATATCCTTTTACCCTACCGGGCGTAGGATAATAATTTGTCTATGTATCTGCAATTGTAGGTTCCATCCTTTTTATCCAGTCCTTCCACTTATCCCTGTCGATCAACAGTTTGTTCATTTTTTTATCGTTTTTCCCCCTTTGCTTTCCTATTACATGCCCCTCATCCAAGTTAGTCTTTGTCTTCCTCTTTTTCGCCTCTCGCTGTTTTCATTTCCAGTATTCTTTTCGGTATTTTGTCGCTGTCCAGCCCTAGTGCATGCCCATACCATTGCAATTCCTTCTTCTCAATTTTGTATTATTGACTCCTGCACTAGTTTCCCTCCAATTTCTTTCCTGCTATCGTCCGGAGATATTTTTTGCCAGTCAATGACGTTATATTCCATGTTGCTATCTTTGTATTTTTCTCTCTATCCTTATCTTCCTATGCTATGATATTCACTGTTCCTATCTTTTCTTGTTTTGGTTATTTAGAGATTCCGTTGTCGTTTCCTTACTCATTGCGTTTTTCCTGTCCACTTATTCTTCTCATTTCCTAATAGTTTTTTGCATTCTTCCTAGTGTTTGTTATATTTCTTATCACTTTGTACGTCGTTTCTTCTTCCTCCTTCCTCCCTGTCTCATTAGGTAATCTTTCGCTAATAGTTCTTTTGATGTTTGTGCCTTGTTCACCTGTTCTTTTGATTCATTTCCCGGTTCTTCCTCCAGTTCATCCATCTGGTTCAATGTATATAGCTTTCCACTCATTTTCAATTTATTGTACATTAATGCTGCTTCCTGTCCCTGTTCTCTTGCTGTTTTCATATATCTTATTAATCCTCTTCTCTGATTTTGTATCTCTTTCGGGAAGTCGTTGTTAATATATACTTCTGTTGCTTTTAGCTTACTCTTTTTTAAGAATTTCCATTTTTTGGTTTCACGTTCTTACTTCCATTAGTATATGCCTTTTTTATCTCTTTCCTTCCCTATTCGTCCCATTCCTGCTATATCATTCTCCAATTCTATTTTCGTTTGTAGTTTATTAAAGACATCTCTCACTTTATTTTTAATTTGCTCTTCGTCTTCATTCCTTACTTTTTCTATGCCCTGTATAACTACCTTCCTTTTCCTTATCTCCCTCTCCAGCAGCCCTATTCTAGTTCCTTGAATCTTTGTTGATTCCTTCAGCATTAGATTTTCAACTTTTAATTTTTCATTTTCTTTCCTAAGTCTGCCCATCTCTTCATGTGTATTGTCGATCTTGCTTTCCATTCTAATATTCCCCTTTTGCATTCGCCAGCCTCTCAAGAATTTCTGTTAATGCTCCTTCCATTTTCGTTAAGCCGTCCTGTGTTTTTTGCTGTTGCAGGCGATAAGATCCACCGCTCTGGTCGACCCATCTAAAGTAATGATCTTCTCCCGCACAGCTGATTGTTAACCTAGTGTATATAGCAAGGTATTTATTATATTTTCCTGCTTTCCTTATTGTATTTTCTCTCAGATATTATGCATACCTTTTCCTCTCGTCATTATTGGAATAATTATACTCTCTCCTGAATTTTTTTACTCTTATTTTCACTAGAAATTCACTTTTCTCACTCCGAGATATTTACACGTGTTCTCTCACTTTCGACCAGGACCGGACATATAACTTATCAAAGTACAAATTTAGAAAATACTCAGCTGTTTCTTATAAATATAATGTTATTTACTTTCTTCTCTATTAGCTAAAACTATGCACGATAATTTTACTATTTACTTTAATATTACTGCGAAAGACGCTGAACCATTGAATATTTTAAATTTCAAAAATCTGACAACACATTCAACCAAATCGTAACTCATTATTTCCAGTCACCCTTCCTTAAGTCCACTGTTAATCGTGGATTGCTATTAGATGTAAACAAACGGAGCCTTACAATGTACGACATTGTCAATGAAAAGTTTCGCGTTCGCAAATTCTTTCACTCTATGACTTTCGGTAAAAACTTATCAAGCAACCATAACCCTGGGAAATTCCGTGCCTACTTTAAACGATTAAAGGACACATTTTAATTACAATACTATTTTTGTACTGTTTTTAAATATATATACTCATTAAGAATAAAAGAAAAGTAAGTTTTTAAATATTATGCTACCTAGTCTCGAAAAAATCACACAAAGGGTTGTTCTCTGTCAAGGCGATTGCATTTTGCGTGAAATTTTTGTTCTTTCTTTATGCATCTGTGGTTAAAGTCATGATAATGGGGCACCGAACTGTACAAAAATAACATGGATGGAATCATGAATATTTGTATATTGAGGTTTGTCAGGATATTCTTTCTAATGAAAGTAGTAGCAACATTTTATAATTACCCGTTAAATGGAAAGTATATGATCAACTTCTTATTTTTAACGAAATTTACTTAGTAATTTTAAATCGGAGATAGGTAGTATCTTTTAACATTTCGTTACATGCGAATTTTCACCAGAATCGTTAATGAACTTGTCTCTGATGATTTAAACGAAACTAAAATTAAAACAGATTTAACCGACTTCAAAAAAGTAATAAAAAGTACGAAATAATATATTTTCTTAAACTTAAATAGTTAATACCTATCTACTCATAAAAAAATATTAATTAGCAAAAAATTTTCATTGTTTTTACTCTATATGAAAAACGGAAGAAATGTAAGAAATATATAATTAATTGTAAATAGACAAAATATAATAAGTATGTATACTAAATTAAGCAAAGTGGAAGCAATGCTCGCTTATTTTTAACCGACTTCTTTGCCTGCAAGTGTAATATTAATATTATTTTAGGTTTTAAACGAGAGTAGCTTACACATTTTGTGGTAGGTACTCTTTTAAAAAGATTGTAAATAATAATTCCTTTGTCTACACAAGATTTTATTTAATAAATTTCTTTGTAAGGCAAAACTTACCATCAGTGGCGTAGTTAGGTTCCTTTAAAGGTAAAAGGAAATGGATGAGGGCGCAAATCGACAAATGGGGGAGGGTAATTGATAACTAGGGGGGGCGGATCTTCTTAAAGAAAAAATACTCTTTGTCACTGGAACTCTATAGATCATTCCCACCACAGTAAACTCAAAATTGATGGCCAGAGGGTAAGATTTTTCACAAAAAAAACCCTTTCGAACAATAGAAATTTAAAAACTGACAATAAAACTTTACAAACTTTCCTGAATTAAAAAAAATAAAGCCATAATTCCAAAAAAGCGCTATTTTCAACATCCATAAGGAAAGAAAGATTCATATGCCTGCCCTGGCTCCTCCTTGGCTTCGCCACAGCATATATATATATATATATTATATATATATATATATATATATATATATATATATATATATATATATGTGTATATATATATATATATATATATATATATATATATATATATATATATATATATATATATATATATACAAGAATTCCTTAGTATAGAGGACAATGAATCAGAAGACACAGAGGGAAAGGACTGGGACGAAATAACCATGGAGTAAGTACAAGCAAATCTATAAACGATGAAGAATGGAATGGCGGGATCAGGTGATATTTCTGCAGAAATGATTAAAAATGGAGGTATAACCATGTGGAGAACAATAATTAGCTTAATTAATAATTGTATATCACAAGAAAGAACACCTACCGAATGGAAAAAAAGTTACATTTCATCAATCTATAAAAAAGGAAATAGAAAAGACCCTAATAATTATAGCAGTATATGCGTTACAAGCACTATGAACAGACTATACGGTAAAATATTGCAGAATAGAATAAGAGAAACAATTAAAGGAAAGATATCCGAAAACCAAAGCGGATTTACTCCGGGCCGGTCGTGTATAGACAACTTGTTTACTTTACAACAATTGATAGAAAAAAAGATCCAAAAAGATGACGAAATACAAATGACCTTTATAGATCTTAAGAAGGCATACGATAGTGTACCGAGAAATACACTTTGGCATGTCTTGAGAACAGTAGGGATAAAAGAAGGGATGATAACAACAA
>CM032455.1:113755616-113784727 GCA_019049505.1 Pachyrhynchus sulphureomaculatus
CGCCTTTCTGTTTCCTAGGTTTTCAATATTTAACATATCTCTACGTGGGCATTCCCCACTGACGTTGCGATTTTCTTAACTATAATTATTTGTTAATTTATTATAAATATATATATATATATATATATATATATATATATATATATATATATCTATTTATTAAAAGAGCAGGCAGGTTTTCGCATAAGGTATACAACAAACGACCATCTGCTTACAGTTAAAGTCCTCATCGAAAAATGTATAGAATATAATAAGGCTCTGATGCTTACATTAGTGCACCTCGAAAAGGCTTTTGATTCTGTAAATCAGCAGAGACTCCAGTGTAAATAAATACATATGTTATATGAAAATGCCACCGCTAATGTAAAAACACAAACTAACCAATCCACCAGAAAATTTCAAATCAAGAGGAGTATGCCAGGGTTATACGCTCTCTCCCAAGCTTTTCGTAACACTTCTAGAAAATATGCTACAATCAATAAACTAGAAAAAAATGAGTAACTTTAACGGTGAAAACTTAAATCACCTTTGAAAGACTCGTATTAAACGACACTATAAAACTGAATACCGTAGAGATCGAGCAAGTACACCGATATAAATACCTAGGACATGAAGTCAGCATAGGACGAGACAACCAAACATATGAAAATCAGCGGAAAATAGGCCTCTCCTGGACGACATATGGCAAACTTGGCTATATATTTAAATCTAATCTTCCGATGTGTTTAAAAAAAAGTTTTTCACACATGCGTACTACCCGTTCTTGCGTAAGGAGTCAATACTCTCACACTTACGAAGAAAAAATCAACAAAATATGAAACATGAAGAGATCAATGTTAGGCGTTACTCTTAAAGACCATATCCCAAATCACATTATCAAGAAAAGAACGGGAGTACAAGACGCAGTCAAATTCATTCTCATCTTAAATGGAACTGGGCTAGGTTTAAGGATGAATGACGGACGGACAAAAAAAATTACAGAAATCCGAAGCCTATCGCAGTAGGAGTAGACCACGAACTCGGTGGACTGATAATTTGAAGAGAATGGCTGGAAATTGGGTACAAGTGGCCCAGAACAAAAAAAGGTGGCAAATTTGAGGGAGGCTTTCATCCAGCAGTGTACAGTATAAGTTGATGATGATGATGATGATGATAATGAGCATATATTTTAAATCAAGACTTTGAGAATTTGAGATCTTTGGAACATTGACACTACACAAGAATTATCACCACTACACCAAACAATTTATTTTTGCGCTCGTCGTAAGTTTTGCTAACCATGTTACTATCATCAGGAACGATGACTGACTTGTCATTGTGTGAGTCAATCATCGCTCCTAGTTCCGGGTCCCCAATCGACCGAATAATTTTCTTCTAGATAAAACTTAACGAAATTAGAAAATGTTTAGGAGCAGTATTCCATACCAATTTGTGCTCTACATAGGATTAAAAGCTGTTGTGGAGTACATAGCTTGCTAGCAGGCAATAATATTTCGAGCTACGAAAAACTTTCTTTGCTATACATGCAATAAGTCCAGCAAGGTGAATAGCGATGCTAATGGAACAGAGTGTCCGAATATAACTATGTCAGGTTCTTGTTGGTTACTGTCACAAGACAGACTTTCTCTCAGATCTCTGTTAAGTTTTCCCTGCTATCTGCAACCTGAGCTAACCTGAACCAACTTTATTTATTTTTTATTTATGGGTCTAGCACACGTGCTGCAGGGAAGTCCCTAAAGCGCTCCAGGAGCGGCACGAGTGCGGAAAAAAAAAGCGATTCACGTTGTTCTTGAATCGCTGTAAATTGTACTCGGTGGGAAACACAGCACTGGGCAAATTATTCCAAAGGGATGACGTTCTCCATATAAAAGATTGCTTGAAAAGCGTTGTACGCGGAGTAACAAGCTGAACCTCATACGGATGCGAAGCACCAGCGCGGCGTGTATTTCTAACATGCACCGCTTTGGGAGGAATTAAGCGGGCTACATCCTTCGAACACCTTCCATGAAAATACTTGTAGAACAGACTCAAGTCGCCAACCGTTCTTCGATGTTCCAGCGAATCAAGGCCGCCGGTCAATTCCGGGTCCCCAATCAGACGAACCGCTCTTCTCTGAACAGAATCCAACAAATGCAGTGTATGTTTGGGAGCGGTGCCCCAAACGTGGAAGCAGTATTCCATAGTTGGTCGAATTTGGGCTTTGTAAAGAATTAACAGTTGTTGTGGGGTGTAAAGCTTTCTGGTTCTAAATAATATTCCCAACTTTTGAGAAGCTCTCCTTGCTATGCCTGCAACATGTTCATGCCAAGACATATTTGCTCCCAAACTAACCCCCAACAAATTGAGCGACGATGCTAGGGGAATGGAGTGCCCCGACATAACTATGTCGGGTTCAGCAACGTTAACTTTTTTAGAAAAAACTGCCGCTTGGGTTTTTGTGGCGTTAAATTCCACTTGGTTACTGTCACCCCAAGATAGAATTTCTTCCAGGTCTTTGTTAAGTTGAACGACCTCCTGCTGTCTGCGGATATTCGCCTGAGCAGCCGATGTCCGAGCGTTCAAGGTGAATGAAGAGACAAGCGTACTGTCATCTGCAAAGCTATAGATTGGATTCCCGGTCTTTTCCAGCAGATCGTTAATGTAAATGAGAAAGAGAGTAGGAGACAGTATGGAGCCCTGGGGTACACCGGCGTTGATAGTGAGGGTGTTAGAAAGAAATCCGTCGACTGCCACTCGTAAAGAACGCTCTCTGAGGAAACATGAGAGCCACAAACAGAACCTTTCAGACATACCATAAGAGCGTAACTTAGCCAACAGTCCATCGTGCCAAACACGGTCGAATGCCTTGGATATGTCAAGAGCAACCGCTCGAGATTCTCCAAAGTGTTCAATTGCGTTGTTCCAAACATGTGTTACATAAGTCAGAAGATCTCCTGTTGATCTATGTTTACGAAAACCATATTGGTGATCGCTAATAATATTGAATCGTTCAAGATATTTTAGAAGATGCTCATTGATAACCTTTTCCATGACTTTCGATATTATTGAAAGCAGTGCAACTGGTCGGTAGTTATTTGGCAAGGTCTTCTTACCTTTTTTAGGTATCGGCTGAACCGTGGCACATTTCCAGCAGGACGGAAATATTCCCTTTCTGTAGGATAGGTTAAAAAGTCTACAGAAACTGGTGTTAGTTCCCTTGCACAGTTTTTGAGAACTATGGCAGGTATTCCGTCAGCGCCAGAAGCCTTCTTGGTGTCTAGCTTCATTAAAATACGCTTTATGAAGCGCTGTCTGAAGACAACATCGGGCATCCTTGACTGCAATATGGGAATAGTAGGTAGTGTTTTTCCTTGGAAATCGACAGTAGAATGTGAAGCAAAGAGTTCAGCCAACAAGTTCGCTCTCTCAACAGGTGTGGTTGCAATGGAATTATCTGGCTGTGTGAGTGGTGGTATGGTGGATTTGGTAAAATTTTGACTAACTGCCTTAGCGACTGCCCAAAAGGACCTGGAATTGTTGGGACAAGCGAGAAGTTTTGTTTCTAATTCGTTGATTGTGTGCCTCCTTGGTTTCGTCGATAATTCCCTTGCATCTGTTCCGGGCATGAACAAAGATGTTACGATTTACGGTGTTAGGATTTTCACGCCATTGTCGGTAGGCAATATGTTTAGAAGCAACAGCTTCTTTGCATTTTCGGTCGAACCAAGGCTTGCCGTTGGGGGAGCATTTCTTCGAAAAAGGGATGTAAGCTTCCATACCAGCCAAAATAACATCGGAGACCACCCTGGCGCAGTCAGATGGGTTATCGGATCGAAAACAAACGTCCATCCAAGGGAAAGTTCGAAAGTATTCCATGAGATCTTCCCATTTAGCAGATTTGTAGTGCCAAATCTTGCGCGGCCTAGACGCCTCTCTGTCACTGATTGGCAGGATACTCGATGTCGAAAGCAGTTTATGGTCGGAAGAACCTAACGGCGGATTTACGGTGACCGTGTAAATCTCCGGATTGGTAGTTAAAAACAGATCAAGAAGACTGGCGAACTCCCCGTCTCGATCAGGGATCCGTGTTGGTTCGTCAATAAGCTGAGTTAAGCCATAACTGATTGAGAATGATTCAGCTTCACGACCTTGTTCGTCGGTAGTATTTGAATATTTAAGCCAGTTGATATTGTGGACATTAAAGTCGCCCAGGATGGCAATTTCGGCACTTGGATAGTTACTTTGTAAATGATCGATGGTGTCTGCAAGAGAAGCGAAAAGTGTTCGAAAATTGGTATCACTTGGTGGTCGATACAGGATACAGATGAACCTTGTGGTTTGTTGAATCGTTATTTTTAACCACATAACATCAAAGTTTGGGGGCTCCAGAGCTTCTTCTCGTTGACAAGAGAGGTCGCTTCTGACAAAAAGACAGACTCCAAAGTTACGCCTAAATCGGGAATAGAAGTCGTACCCAGGATAAAGATAGTTGACCGTGCTGGTCGATGGACTGACCTTGGTTTCACATAGAGCGAGTACATGAGGTTTATTTGATTGGAGGTGTTGATGCACTGAATTTATGTTCGAGTTTATACCTCGTATGTTGCAAAAATCTATCTATGATGTCTGCAAGTCGACACCTCCGAACCAGCCCCCACCCGGAGATCCGAACGGGGGGCCATTCTACCTCCGGAACTTCTTGCATCTAGGCGCCTCATCATGCTCTTTGGTCCCACAGTAGTTAATGTGGAATTTTCCTGTTCTGTCACATGTTTATCTTTGCCTTCTTTGGCTTTGATCCAGGGGGTGTTATTATTGGGTAGTTTGGGTTCTGACCAGATACCTTTCCAATGATCTGTGAGTTCTTGTTTGTTTGGTGGTTCGGTCACTGCTGTCTGTTTGCTGTGCATAGTTTTCCGGTAGAACTGTGTTTGGCTTCTTCGGAAGAGGTTGTTGGTATCTTTCCTCTCGTTTGGTTCTTTGTATCTACGGAGTCTTGCGGCATATACGGATAATTTTTGTTTCAGAATATCCAGGATTTCTGGCAGTGTTCTGTTGGGAGACCCGGACTTGATCTTGTTTATACTCTGTGTGACTCGTTTGGACACGTTCCAGTTGATAAACTGGGTAAGGTGTCCTAGATATCTCCTGATGTTGTTGGTTTTGTTTTCTATTCTTATTTGCCGTTTGAATTTTGGTTTTTTGCTGTTGGGATTTCTTTGTCGTTGCGGGAGTTTTTGATTAAATACTTCGTCGGTTGCGTTTGGGATTGATGGTGGTGGGTCTAGGCGGCGAGTAATTCCCTTTTCAGTGGTTTCTTTGTCAGAACTTGTGATTTTGTCAAAGCAACACATGGTATGTTCGTTTGTTCCTGTAGTATAACTCATGCGTTGCCTTGATTTTCCCGCCTTGGTGGGTGTCGGCTTACTCGCCGGCACAACACTTTTGGCAGGTCCATCGTCAGTTGCCCGGTCTTCATCGTTTTGGTCGAGCTGCCATTTCCCGCGACGTCCTCGACCGTTACGTCGCTCGCCCGATGCTTCTTTTATTGGTCTACTGTTGTTTGGGATGTTTTTAGTGTTTTGTGGTGTCAGAAGCTCAAACTGTCACTCAACTTTGCCAATATCGATAAAACACTTTTTGCATTACCAACTTGGTGTACTCACGAACAAAACATTTTTTCGTAATTCTTTTCTCTACATAAACAAAACGTTTTGTCGCCAAAGAGATCTGAAGGTTAGATTGTCGCTGACACCGGTGTGTCATTTCCCTTCAACCTGCATTAAAAATTCACCCTCTCTCTCAGCCATGATCATCTTAGCTGTGGCAAGGGCAGCGCAATGTTCTTTTTTTTTGATTTATGTTTACAGATTTATTTAAAATAAGTATTGGGTGTGCCTTTCCAGGAGTCACCCATTTCAATATATTAAACGATTTTCATGATATCCTGTATATTATTTTGAACTACTACTGTATATCCCCTGCCAAATTTTTCTTTTCTTGGTGCAAAGGCATTTTAATTTTTCCTTACAATATATATATATATATATATATATATATATATATATATATATATATATATATATATATACACATATATGTATATATATATATATATATATATATATATATATATATATATATATATATATATATATATATATATATATATATATATATACATATATGTATATATATATATATATATATATATATATATAGATATATAGATATAGATATAGATATATATATATATATATATATATATATATATATATATAATATATATATATATATATATAATATATATATATATATATATATATATATATATATATATATATATATTATAAGTCTAATAATGCCTTATTGGGTAAAACATGTTACCACCTTAGTTATTGTTTTTCTCCGTTTTTCTACTTAAATAAAGCATCTTTTCGAACATAGATTGTTTCTTTGATATGAAATTGTTACACACTTAGGTATGTCTTAATTGAATTAAAATGTAAGGTAAGCTAACCTTCAATGTTGTATCTCTATTTCTTAACAACACAATGCCATCTCTCAAGGTTCCCTCATTAAGTAAAACATTATACGGAATCCCTAACTCATCATATTGTTTCCACTGTGCTTCCAGGGTCAGTCTTGAGCTACTCGGTAAGAAGAGTGTTGATACATGATTTGCCCTGAGTTGTTTGGTCAAATACAAAGCTAGATCATTTAATTCGGAAACTGCGGTACCTAAAAGTTATAATATAGAATAATTAGTTGCTAAATACAATCGATAAAGATTTTTATTGTATTTAAAAAAAAAAAACATGATACTAAAGCTTTCAGGGCTTTGGAATTAGATCCTCGATCAGGTTAGTTCAGATTATACTACTGCAACGACACCTATTTACTTCGACTTTTTTATATAGTTGTTTTCTTCTATCTCTATTCTCTCACAGCAATACCTTGCAAACTTGCCAAACTGCAATCCAAGCAAAAGAGCAACGAATTTCAAGTCTCCATATATTTTCCAAGAATGTTTTTCGTATTCCTTTGTGCAAAAGCACTGCTTTTACACTAGCTTTAGATGAGAACAAGAACAAGAGAACAAACGCCTGTTACTTGGATCGGATTTAAAATTCAAAAAGCTCATGACTGCATAAATGTCATGCAATAAACCAAATAGCTTGCCTGAGAGACATATTTGAGTTCATCGAAAATAGCAAACTTTCTTATTATGTAAAAGTAAATTCTAGCCCTTTAACTGAGGTCCTCAAAGCTCCGCCTGATTCTTGGACAAATTAAATCATATACCAAGTCATGTTTGTGTTAATAAACGAGATTCAAAGGTACTCAGTTCACAAGTTGAATCGCATTCCGTTTCATCGTACTGACTAGAGATGACAAAAAATTCTTCAGTTTGTACAGATTTAGAAGACGTTGATTTAGCACTATGAGGGACTCTCATTTTTGCAGACAGTAAGTCTGGATATTTAATAGGATGTTTCAACTTATATATTGTATCAATCCACTTATGTGATCTTTAGGTTCTGTCCCAACCATTGGCTCAGCACAGGACATATGTCAAAATTCCTTCCTGTAAAAAGTCTAACATATGTCATAGAGCAGATCTGTGGGACCCAAAATTTGTCCTAATATTGCACAGGCAAACCGAAATAGTCAAGATAGGACTTATTACTTAAAGATCCGAAATTTCGCCGTTAATTTTCAAAATTTAATTCTGTACATAGTAACAAGAACTATCAGGACGATTTAAATACTTTCTGAATATAATTATAGAGATATAGGTTAAAATGAGTAAGCACTCACGTTTTTCTCAAACTGAATATGGTACTAACTGATAGTTTTTACTTAGTTAACAAATAAAAACTATTGCCGTTTTGTAAAGGAGTGACCAAAGAAAAACTACTGCAGTTTTATAATGAGAGTATCTAAATATGTTTTAATATCAATGTTAATTTCGTGTGATAAAAACTATTTGGTTTACTTACTCCCTCCTGTTATAGCAAAACTTATACTATATGGTGCTAATTTTCTATGAAAACGTAATAATGTCCGTTTATTTCCTTTATAGTCGGGCTCATCATATGCATCACAGATGGCGTTAATAAACAATGTTGTTAGATCTACCCGAGTGACTATACTGTGAGCTTGAACAAGTTTCTTTCCTTCTTTAAACTAAAAATAGAAACAAGTTAAAATATACTAATTAATTAATTCGAATTTCTAATAACGATAAAAGTAATTAAATTAAAATTCAACTGACTTCAAAAAAAGTATAAAATATCTTATCTTAATCTTAAAAAGTTAGTACCAATCTATTTACATAAAGAAATATATATTAATTAGCAAAAAATTTTCATCACTCTGAAGGAAAGACACGAGAAGATGTAAGCAATATGTATTTATTTATTAATTTATCGTAAGGCTACACATTATATTACAAGCTCTATCAAATAAATATGTGTATGGTATGTAAGATCCTGAAAGCAAGTCTAAATTTTTAATGTAGTCAGTTGCTATAAGAAAGACATTTGGTTCTTCAGTGTACGATCTTATCGGGTATTCATGTCACGTATCTAACGATAAGTAATTAATACTTAATACACAATTGTAATAATATACAAACACACACAAAAATAGGCAAAATACTGAAATCGGCACAAGTCGCGCTCGCTTTTTTTTATTTTCTTTTTAACTAACTTACAGTCTGTCAATTAAGAACGTGTCCGCGATAATTCATTTTTGTTAGATACGATTCTAGCAGCAACAAAAAATCGCTGACGGTAACCTTTGTCTACGACGCATTTTAGTAAAAGTATTAGTCAATTCCAAACTTCCGTCGAAATCACTTAAAATCCAAAATGAATCACTTGTTTGCACGTCGTCTTTCTTTGTTCCCATCCAAAGGGGCTTCAAATGATACATTCCGCGGCCGCTAAATATATTAAAAAGTCATTTGTAAAGAAGTGCGTAATTCGTTTTAACGAGACGAAAAATGTTGATATGATTATATATATATATATATATATATATATATATATATATATATATATATATATATCTATATATATATATATATATATATATATATATATATATATATATATATATATATATATATATATATATATATATCTATATATATCTTTATCTATATATATACATATACATATATATATATATATATATATATATATATATATATATATATATATATATATATATGCTAGTAGAAACTATTTGTAGGCCCTAATTTAACTTTATTTCACAGGCCAAATAAATCTTATTATTTCTTGTCATATATTGACATCCTTGCATCTATAGAAAGCATAAAAAATTTATATATATATATATATATATATATATATATATATATATATATATATATATATATATATATGTATATATATGTGTGTGTGTGTGGACAAGGTAAAATCAAAAGTTATCAAAATTTAAAATTGCCTATTTTATCAGAGAATAAAAATATTTACCTTTTGTTCATTATTAGATTTTAAACTGGGAAACAATGTTAAACTCTCCACTTGTTGAGAATTCCATGGATAATTGGCCATAATTTGGACATTTTGTACATTATTTGCATCGATTTTTATATCTGTAAGAGTATAACGTCCTGGTTTAGGAGAAAACTGAAAACAAATTTTAATTTTTTTTTCTATACATGTGAAGTTGCCTGCAACAATTTTTTTGGCATTTTTTAAATATTTTGAAATTACTAGTTTGTAATTAATTATTGGTAAATTATTATTTTATTATAGGTAATGTCAGAAGACAAAAAAATGCTATGAACATTCTGATCAAAAGCCCTCAAAGCATAAAATTGCATGATAATTATGCCACTAATAAAAATGTAACTACATTGTTTTGTTAATAGTTTAGGCTATTGTTGTCTGTTGCCTTAAAAGTATCTTTTACTACAATGGTCATGGAACCATTTCATCATCTGTTTCACTTTTCTTTTCAAATTAACAAAATACATTTGAATCACTAATTTTGGAAATAACCCAAGTCCCTTTTATACCACTTTTGAGTTACACATGTGAAAGAAAACCTAGATATAATTACATATTAAGATCTCTCAATTTACAGCATAAATTCATTATATTACCAGAACAACATAAAACCTAAAAGATGATGGATTAGTGCATATAGATGGTGTGTAGTTTCTACACTTACAATCAGTCTAACAGATTTTAACTGTGTCGTAGCTGGTGTGGAAAAAACTAATAAACTTACCTTACAGATAACCATATATATACATATATACATATATATACCATATATATATATATATATATATATATATATATATATATATATATATATATATATATATATATATATATATATATATATATATATATATATATATATATATATATATATATATATATATATATATATATATATATATATATATATATACATATATATATATATATATATATATATATATATATATATATATATATATATATATATATATAGGGAATAAATAAAGTACATCTTTGCTCTCGTTGTTTTCTATCATTTATATAGTTTATGTTACTTACTTATGCTGTTAGATCTAACAAATGGCTAATTCACATGTGTAACTAAACGGCTAATGGCTGAAGTAAACAGGCTAACTAATTGTCAGTGAATATGGCCATTAGGATGTTTCTGAAATCCGTGATTTTTTTAAATATTTACCTTTCTCCACCATACCCTTCGCTGCCTCTGCCACTGATGAAAAAATTGAAGTGAATCCTGACTTGAAGCAAATACAGTACATTTCAGGGTGATTTTATGTTCATTAGCAAATAATTTTTCAAAATCAATATCTTTCTCTTTCATCCTCTCAGTATAATAGGTTATAAGTTCATCTGTTGAACTTATTTTCTTATTTTGTATTATTTCTGCCACACCAAAAGGTAACTGTTCAAGGCACATATTCTTAGCAAATTCAAAAGTTGTATTAAAACTATCATCCCCAGAAGGAACCACTGTTATATCTTTATTAATAACTATGTTATAAAACCATTCATTTTTTAAATTTTGCAGTAACAAATATCCAGTTGGACCTAGTTTGAATTGTTCAATCTTCATTTTTGGAAAAAAAAATTTTCTTAAAAATCCATGTTTCTCACACACACTAATAATGGTGTTAAACATAGTGACAATTTACGTTCTACTAGATGGTTTTAAATCTTCTTTTTCAAAAAGTAAATCTTCTCTAGACTCTAACGGTATATTACCTGGTGGCGCTACAAAGTAATCTTCTTCTGTAACGGTAGCGTTTTTAAGACTTTCTTGTTTGCAGTTACCTTCAGTTACTTTGTCTTCTCGTAATCGTAAAGGGCTATCAAATAATAAAGTAATAATAATAGTGATGTTTACAAAGAGTGAAAGCTTTCACAGAATAAGTTAGATAAGAAATTATGGTTTTTCAAATCAGATTGTGTCAATATGGAAGTGTCTTTCTGATGTTTCCTTCCATTGCATTCAGGGTTCTAATCTTAAAGAGTAAATTGCAATCATAGGTAAAACATCACAGAGGCACTCTAATTTCAAGAACCAAGGTTTCTCATACTTATTTTCAATCCATTTATTCTATATTTACAATAAATTTACAAGAATGTTAATTAATACAACAGACT
This sequence comes from Pachyrhynchus sulphureomaculatus, assembly GCA_019049505.1. Classification (NCBI taxonomy): domain Eukaryota; kingdom Metazoa; phylum Arthropoda; class Insecta; order Coleoptera; family Curculionidae; genus Pachyrhynchus; species Pachyrhynchus sulphureomaculatus. The sequence continues at coordinate 113,767,268 of CM032455.1, forward strand.
AAAAAAGTGTATACCATCAAAGCCAATAACAAAGCTATCAGTTTTGAGATAGCATAATGATTCAGTCCAATCAACTTATAGCTGTCCTGATCAAAATCAGTTTTAACTATCCAAATGGTCGAATTTATGGTTAGTGTTGTGGTCTAATAATGTAAAATTAAAAAATTTAAAACATAAATGTATATGCATAGATTATAAAAAGAGCAGAAACTTAATGGCTCAGCAAATAATGATTGTCCCTTCGATCTACTGGGCCTTTTTAGCTCAATGTAGGCAAAAGAGTATTGAACATTCTGCAATAATAACACTTTAACATTAAAGCTTTTTATCCTAAGATGTCGTAGGAAGCCAGCCAATACAAATCACCACGACATTCCAAGGCAGCAATATAAATAGCTTTAAAGCAAGGAGCAAACTTTCAATCATCCAAAAAATTATACCGACACAGTGTGAAAATTAACATAAATTTCACATGATATGACAACACAACGAGAGCACGGCTTCCCCAATATAGGGATCAAGCTTAGCAACTCATCTTACTCACGCATCTTTGCAGTTCCACAAATTCTAAGAGAATCCTACTTTCGATCTCATCAGATAGCAAGTCACATGTTATACAGCCAGTAGCAAAATAAATAGAAATGTGTTTAGCATCCACAAAGCAATAAGGAGAGCAAAACTACCAGTTTTCTTTAATAGAACACCAGATATAATTTTCAATCATTTATCACTGTAATCCAAGTATTAATCACATATCAGTCATTATTTCTCTTATCGTAGAACTTTGAGCCATCCTGTATGTCTAAATATCTCTTTGAACTTATTGACAATTATTAGGTAGATATAATGAAACTTTAGTAATAATGACAAACATAATAAGACTAAAAACAATCACACAACTCATTGCAATGAATTATGAGAGCTGTTACAAACAAACTTTTCATGGTATAATTAATTACCTTACCCTAGCTATTAAGTGTTGAATGTACAACTATATTTGTAGTGTAGATTTATAACAGAGGGTTTACATAAGATACTATAACAATTTTATTTTTATTAATTGTACTTACAAATCTTCCAAGACAGTTATTAGTGGTTCAACTCCAGATGTATCGACCTGCTGAATTTGATCAGCAAATTCAATAGCAGCTTCTAAGGTTTCGATTCCCTTTTTGTTTGCACAATCCACCAAGGATAGTCTTTCTAATAAAGCTATTGTATCAGCGTCAATTTTGGTTTTAGGAGGAAGTTTTTGAGGATCTATTTTAGATCTAACTGGTTTTTTTCGGGTACTAGCTTTTTTAGTGGTTTAATTTGTTTAGAGGGATTCTCAATTGTACAGCAACGTCTTATCTGTTTTAGCATACAGTACCTAATTTGATTCATTACTTATACTGTTTTTTTTTGTATTGAAAAACGAATGTTGCAACTTTTAAACAATGACATAACCTCTTATTTTTCTTAGGTTAAGTTTAATAATGACATTTTAGTTATATTTTTGTGCCACTCATGTTCAAAATTCAATCGTCAAAAATTAAGCGGTTGTCAAATTTATTTATATCGCTAAAAATTACCGTCAGCTATTTTGTTTGGTAGTGTTATCAGTATGGTCAGTTTGAGAATCCGGCATAGGAATATTATTAATATAAATAATAATAATATATTCCTATGTCTATGGAAACCATTTCAACGATCTGGCGTCAAAGAAGCTTAAAATTTGTTTATTGATGACATAACACAATTTTGGAAGTTTATTTTGTTAAGTTGCAACATGTCAAAAATTAAATTTTTGAACTATAATTTAAACTAACCGAATCGCTTATCTACGCTTTGAACTTCTTTTGTAGAAAATCTATTAATTCACCTACGTACCTAAAATCAAATATTTCTAATTCCCAGTTTCATTAAAGCATTTTTTTAACTTTTCTGCTTCCGATATTCCCATCTCTTGCTGACAGATTTTCGTAGTAGTTAACCAGTGAACGACATTGTAACTTCACGTTTTGACTAATAACATTATGTGGCTACTTTCAACAATGGAACAAACGGTCTAATGTCTAATAACCTTGAACTCAAATTCGTGGACGATATTAGGCAATATTGGAAAAGTGTTTTTCAACTTCATATAATTTAAAAAATTAAATGTTTATATTTATAAAATTCATGTTAAGAAAATTGTATATAAATTTAAACGTACCTAACATTCATTATGTCTAATTACAAGTAGCATTAAAACTTGGTTTTCTGTTTCTCAGATTCCCCTTATTTACCACCATCTCCTAGTTTTTATATAGTGATTGACGCCAATCACTTTTTAGTGGCTTTGAAAGGAGTAGTAAAATTTCGGCTCATTTTATGGTTATGGCCGAACTATATGGATTAACACCGGCTAACCCTGCAGTTATGTGGAACAATTTAACTAATCCAGTGTCCATCTCGCTTGCATATTTATGATTTTCGTGACGTCATACATTTTAGGTGATACCAGCGACATTTTTAGAGTTTTAGCGAAATTACTTACAACCGGCAACCAAAAATCACCACAAACAACCCTGATGGTTTGTCATTTTTGAAAAGAAAAATTGGAATAATTACAGAAAAAGGTTATTTTTTGTGCGTTTCTAAAGGCTTAAATCGGATTATTACCGGAGAGTGCATTGTTAAAAAATATATTGCCAAGTTTGTACAACTTCTGTAATAAAAGGTGTGTGTTGAAATGCGTACAACTTTGTATGTTTTTGAACCGGACAATAATTAGCAATTGGAGGATTCACTGAGTTCAAATACCTCATTACTACAAATGTTTCTCAGTCGAAATAGGTGCCAATTAAGTATATTTATCTAACTTTGTTTGCACTTAATAACTACTTGCTGTTTATGGCCACTTTTTGGCTATTTTCTATTATATTACTATGCTAATCTTTATAGGTTGTCTAGAAATGTGCATTGATTTATTTGTTGTTTGGCTTTATCATTAACATTTATCAAACTAATTCCATAATATATTAAAAAAGCTCTAGCATGAGATGACTGACATGTGCTCCTAAAACCAAAAGCTGTTTTTTTTTTTTTTTGGGTATCTTTGTTTGTAACTTTTTTCTCTTATCTTTTAACCATTAAGTGGTTGTAAAAAAACAAAAATGTTTCTAAAAATAATAAAGTTAGACTGATAATTCAAAAATCTTGTTTATAGGGATACTTAGTAGGTTATTAAATATTTTTTTCAGTAATATTCTCGGTATACTTGCTAATGATATCACTACTTGATTGAAAATGTAATATTGTTGTATCACATATAGTTCTATTAAGGTCCATTGATATGTTGAGCAAAAGTGCACCTACCATACATTTTGGACTAAAAGGGACAATGCTTCTAATACAAGAGTGTTTTTATAGTTTACTTACTTAAAAATAAGTATTTTTTCTAATATTTGATTTGAGTTGAATTCCCCAAAACTGAGATGAGATTCCGTTGATTTTACATCAACAAATGGCATAAGTGAACCTACCGAGGGGAATCTCAAGTTTGAGAATATTGCTATAATATTATGTGGTACTATGAAAGTACTTTTTATAGTAATATATGCAAGAATAGCAGAATTTAAACTACATTTGCCAGCAGTGCCCAAAATTATTAGAAAGTATATGGCATTTTAACAAAGAATTATTGGCAGTAAATGAAGGTTTGACAATACATCTATACTAAAGAACTAAGTGGGGCACTTCTTGAAAAATATGGATGATTTTCAAGGCTATGTTTGTGGCTTAATAAATTTTTATACTTATTTGTTTTAGATTTGGAGGGTTTAGATTACCCCAACCAAGCAAGATGGATGCTCCAAAAACATCTGATATTATTCTACTTGCTGGAAATTCTCATCCAGACTTGGCTAATATGATAGCTAAAAGACTGGGAGTTAATATTGGACAGTGTGCTATATATCACAGAAGTAATCGTGAAACTATGTTCCAGATTGGAGATTCTGTAAGAGGAAAAGATATTTTTATTATTCAGACAGGAACGAAGTAAGTGTTAATATTGTTTTAAAAGATGATACTTTTCAAAATAAATGGTTGGACTTTACGGGCTCAGTTAATAAACATATTCCTGAAAGTAAATATATTTACCAAACATTAAGATCCATGCCTAGTCATTGTTTCTAGACAATTTAGATAGTCAATCTTGAATCATACTTTCTAGATACCACTGCACATGGCAATTTATCATACTAGTTACTTGTTTGTTTGGTTGTTAATTCAGGTTTTCATTGTTTTTAAAGATATTCAAATGTCACATTATGTATTTTCAGAAGTTCAATATACTCTGAATCACAGCATGAATTCCAAGGTAATAATGTACTAATCAGGATATATATATATATATATATATATATATATATATATATATATATATATATATATATATATATATATATATATATATATATATATATAATATATATACATATATATATATATATATATATATATATATATATGTATATATATATATATATATATATATATATATATATATATATATATATATATATATATATATGTATATATATATATATATATATATATATATATTTTTTTTTTATTGATCTAGCACACGTGCTGCAGGGAAGTCCCTAAAGCGCTCCAGGAGCGGCACGAGTGCGGAAAAAGCGATTCACGTTGTTCTTGAATCGCTGCAATAAATATATATATATATATATATATATATATATATATATATATGTATATATATATATATATATATATATATATATATATATATATATATATATATATATATATATATGTATATATATATATATATATATATATATATATATATATATATATAGGAAAAGACTGGGAAACTGCTATAGTTATATTGATATATAAGAAAGGAGATCCTAGCAATTTGGAGAAAACTTTAAGCTGACAAATCTTAACGCAAATATCCAAACTATTCATGAGAATAATCACAAATCGATTAGACAAGAAAATTACATAACCCATGAAACCTCTTAAATAATGTGTCTTTGGGAATATCGATATACTTCGAACCTTTATTCATAGAGATCTGTTTGTATTTTACAGCCTCAAAGGCTTATTGAAGCTTTTCTTCAGTATAAGCTAAGATCGTCTTGTAACCTGTAACGCAACTCTGTTTAACGGCGACTGCTTCACTTGCAACTGACGATAATCTATTTGACATAAACTTATTTTTAGCATATTATCTCCACTTACCCCATAGTCCCACTTACCTTGATGTACCTTACATTCGTTTCAGGGTTTTTGGAATCCAGAAGTGTGTTATTTTTTCCATTATTGCATTGTTTATAGTTAAGCATAAGTTAAGTTGTCGGAAGGAGAGTTAGAGGCTTGTACCCTCTATATCGATTTATACATTCTTTTTGGGGTTCTTGGAATCGAAAATATGAAAATTCATTATTTTTTTCTTTAGTTTCTATTATTTATTGTTGAACATATAAAGAGTCGAGGAAGTAGGGGGTTTGCTCAATATATATGATTTTATACATCTTTTAAGAGTTCTTGGAGTCAAAGAATCTGATATTTTTTCATTATTTTAAATTATTTAGGGCTATTTTTCGGTTACTTGGAATCGAAGAATCTAAAAACTGTCTGACTATCAAACATACGAGAGGCTATAAAGAGGGGGGAGGGAAAAAGTTAAAGGGGTTGCGCCTTACATATTTGGGTAAATTGTGTTTTTTTTACTTATTGTTATAATTTACAGTCAGATATGTAAGGGGCTAATGGGATGGGAAAGGGAGTTGTAGTATGTTCCATATATTTGATGTTTATTATTATTTTGTCATTATTTTCAATTTTAACAGAAATATCATGAAGAGAAGACTTGTGGTTATGAGTGACTTCAAGAAAATCGTTAGTACTCATATTATTCCACTTTTTACTTGTTTTTGGTTACAACTGATAATTTAAATGTAATCATTCCCTTATATAGAAGGTTCTAATATATTATGATTGATGTGATTTTTTTAGTGTTAGAAAATCAAATTCACTATTTAGTTTACAACTTGTTTCAGTTGGCAAATAAATCTAATGGACTATAGTGCAGTAAAAAAAGCATTTAAAATTGCACAATCTAGATATCATCCTCTCTGGGATATCACCAGGAGTATTGTCCTAAGTTTTAGGCCTCAGAAAACTTGTGCTCTTTTGTTTATAAACAATTTAAGTTTTCAAAATGCGTCTTTTGAACTTAAAATGCGAATAACTCCGGTTATATGCCAGGTGTACAAGTATGAAATGTGGATTTCAGACAACAGATGGTGCACCAATGTTGTTTGTGCTATAAAGATTTGATACTGTGCCATTTTGCTGTGTCATCAACAAGTGTCAGACTCGCACGAGTGATAAATTGGAAAAGTGTGTGCATAGTGTTGTGTTGTTGTGTTCAATATGTCGAAATTTATACCGAACAAAGAGCATTCGCGGACAGCATTAATTTTTTGTTTTCATTTGAAGAAAACTGCTGTTGAATCATACCGATTACTTCGAGAAGCTTATGGTGAACATGCTCCATCGCAAGATACGTGTGAACGATGGTTTCGGCGTTTCAAAAGTGGTGACTTCGATGTTGCAGACAAGAAACGTGAAAAAACCGCCAAAAAAATACGAAGATGTAGAATTACAAGCATTGTTGGGCGAAGATGATTCGCAAACACAAAAACAACTCGCCGAGCAATTGGGCGTTAGTCAACAAGCTGTTTCCAATCGGTTACGAGAGATGGGAAAGATTCAGAAGACCGGTAGATGGGTACCACATGAGTTGAACGACAGACAAATGGAAAAGCGCAAAAACACTTGTAACATTTGCTCGCTCGGTACAAAAGGAAGTCGTTTTTGCATCGTATTGTTACAGGGGATGAAAACTGGATTTATTTTGAGAATCCCAAGCGCAAAAAATCATGGGTAGGCTCAGGCGCACCATCCACATCGACCGCAAGACCGAATCGCTTTGGCAGAAAGACGATGCTCTGTGTTTGGCGGGACCAGAGGGGCGTGGTCTATTATGAGCTGTTAAAACCTGGGAAAACGGTTAATACTAAACGTTACCAACAACAATTGACCGATTTGAACCGTTCGTTGCTTGAAAAAAGGCCAGAATACCGAAGGAGGCAACACAAAGTCATTTTTCTTCATGACAATGCTCCATCACATACGGCAAAACGAGTTCGCGACACGTTGGAAGCACTCAGCTGGGAAGTTCTACCCGATGCGGCTTACTCACCAGACCTGGCTCCTTCCGATTACCACTTGTTTGCATCGATGGGCACCGCTTTGGTTTGTATGAAGTTGTGAAAAAATGGCTCGATGAATGGTTCACAGCGAAAAGGGGAAGATTTTTACTGGCGTGGTATTCACAAATTGCCCGAAAGCTGGGAAAAATGTATAACAAGCGATGGAGCATACTTTGAATAAAGCTCTTTTTATCATTCTTCCGAATTTAACATGTTTTTTTCAGATAAAAAATCCGCATTTCATACTTGTATACCTGGTAAGTCGGATCGTGACAAAATCCTCGTTGGTTTTAAGTCGATCAATGGCATACATATCCTACAAAATTAAAAAAAAACAGGCAAAAAACTGTTTTTTTTTTTTATTGTACAGGTCGACTAAGTGAACCAATCGGCTTGAAACTTTTAGAAAATATGCATTTTGTTATAGCAAAAACACCCTGAAATTTTGGTATAAAAATATTGAACTCGGTGGGTTTTCGATTTTTTTTGGAGTCATTCTAACCGTTTTTTTTTTACCGCATCTGGCAGAGATCAAGAAAAAAAAATTAATTTTCGTTAACGCGAAAGTGACCGAAAAAAAACGCATTTGTTGTTATTTGATTAATAAACAAATGCAAAAAAAAAACGGTTAAAAATGACTCCATAAAAAATTTTTTTTAATTGCTGGCGTCGAGAGCGAAATTTTGAAAAAGAAACGATCCATTGTGGACCAAATGGCATAAGTGGGCGGGCAATTCAAATTCTAAATAACAAATTTAATTGCGCCCACTTGGTTCAATATTTTTGTACCAAAATTTCAAGGTGTTTTTGTTATAACAAAAGACATATTTTGTGAAAATTTCAAGCCGATCGGTTCACTTAGTCGACCTGCACAATAAAATGAAAAAAAAAACAGTTTTTTTTTGCCTGTTTGTTTATTTTTGTAGGTTATGTATGCACTTGAGCGACTTAAAACTAACGAGAATTTATTGGAAATTCCATTATAAAGAGTTTGTTTTTTTTGTCTCTATCTGACTGATATAACTGGAGTTATTCACATTTTAACCTCAAAAAACGCGTTTTGAAAACTTAAATAGTTTATAAATAAAAGGGCACAAGTTTTTTGAGGTCCAAAACTCAGGACAATACTCCTGGTGATACACCAGAGAAGATAAAATTATAATATTGCTGTATCTAAACTATCTCACGCCTATCTAATCATTATTTTGACCTTTTTTTACTGCACTATTAGTAAACTAATTAAAAATTTACATGAATCTTAAAAATATCCAAACAGAATCTCATCCTTCTCATCATTTGATTTATTTCAGAGACGTTAACAATAACATCATGGAAATGCTTATAATGGCATATGCTCTTAAAACTTCATCAGCTAAGTCAATAGTTGGTGTGATACCATACCTTCCTTACAGCAAACAATGCAAAATGCGCAAACGAGGCAGTGTCGTTACCAAATTGGTTGCCCAAATGATGGTAAAATCTGGTATGACTCACATTATTACTATGGACCTTCACCAGAAGGAAATCCAAGGGTTCTTTGATTGTCCTGTGGATAACTTAAGAGCTAGTCCATTCCTCCTTCAATACATTCAAGAGGGTGTAAGTATTAAGGAAACCTAGTATTACCCATATATATGTCTTTACAATGTTGTTTACACAAAATCTTTTAGATTCCCGATTATAGAAATGCAGTAATAGTTGCTAGAAATCCCGGATCAGCTAAAAAAGCGACATCATACGCAGAACGTCTTCGCTTAGGTATTGCCGTCATACACGGAGAACAAAAGGAAGCTGAATCAGATGAAGTAAGAGTTGCGGTTTTAAGTATTTAAACTTTTTACGAAACTTATTCAACAAAATAAAATAATACTAAACTTTAAATTTTACAAACAAATTATTTCTCACTTTGTGCTACATGGTATTAAATATTTTTTGATAGGTCGATGGACGTTATTCACCTCCAACTGTCCCACGATCTCGTACCATGGATGCAGGAGTCGGAGTTCCGATACACATTGCCAAAGAAAAACCTCCAATAAATGTAGTAGGTGACGTTGGAGGAAGGATTGCTATTATGGTGGTAAGTAAATTTAGATTATTGAAAGTGTTCATTTTTGGTGTTCTGTACAGAACACTTATAAGATCACTTCGGTGTCTGTCTGTCTGTCTGTCACACCCGATTTTCTCCAAAATTATTTGACATAGAAAGTTGAAATTTGGTAATAATATAGGAATTGATGGCCTCATCAGAGCCATGTAGTTTTAAGAGTTAAATTTTGACTTAAGGGGTTAGTTTTGGGGGGTGAAATCGGAAGTGAAAAAAAAATTTTTTTACTAGGAGATCGAGTGTAGTGTCAAATGAAAGCTTGTGAAAACACAAGTAAAAAATGTATATATGATGTAATACTTGCGCGCACTTTTATTTGTATTATTTTTAAAAAATCGCGAAAAATCGCTGTCCCGCGCCTTATCTCGAAAAATACTTATCAAAAAATTTTGAAAAAATTCCGGAATATTCTCCACGGGGTGTAGATTGAACGAAAATTATCACGAGTGCAATACCTTTAATAATTTTTCTGGTATTTAAAAAAACAAACATTTCAAGGTCATCAGATTTCAGTAAAGATTGGAAACAAACTTTGTTGAAAACTCATTTGGGGTGTGTTTTGTGAAGTCACTGATCATTTTATACATCTGTATTAAAATTTTTTATTTTAAAAGCAATCAACGGATGGAACACTAATTGCGCAAGTTCAACTTGCACTTGACCGGTTATTAGTATTCCGTAGCAAGATTAAAAAATGGAACACCTTTGGAATCACTTTGGTGTCTGTCTATTACAGCCGATTTTCTCCGAAACTAGAAAGTTGAAATTTGTCACAAATATAGGTATTGATGGCCTAATCACAGCCGTGTAGTTTTGAAAGCTAAATTTTGACTTAAGAGGTCAGTTTTGAGAGGTGAAATCGGAAGCGAAAAAAATTCAAGGTCATTGAGTGCGGTGTCTGATGAAAGCTTGTGAAAGCACGAATTCAAAAATATGTATGATGTTATACTCGCGCAAACTTTTCTTTACGTTATTTTAAAAAAAATTGCTTAAAATCGCTGTCCCCACCACACCCTGTCTCTAAAAGTATTAATCAAAAATTTCAAAAAAAATCTGGAATATTCTCCACAAGGTATAGATTGAGTGAAAATTATCACGAGTGCATTACCTTTGATAACACGGGCCAACATCAAATTCTCGGCATCTAAAAGCATTTTGAATTTTTCAGATATTTATTTCACCTCGGAAAAACCGTCCGTTGAAATTAATTAAGTTTGGCGTTCTCGTTTCAACCATACCAAAAAAAAATTGTTCCGGCAGGCGAGAGTGGTGTTATATGATTTTTGGGACGCTCACTCCGAATTCGTTGTCAATTTAACCCTATCGAGTCATGGTTTGTCCCTAACCTTAAGAAATTCAAAATGGCGGATCCGTTATGACAGGTCGGAATTATGAAGAGTCTAAATTACTATAAAACTTACGTTTGCCTTTCTGTGTGTTAAATTTTATGATTTGAGAATGTAATATCTTTTATCAATTTTCACTTGACACCTGAGGTTATGTTAGGTTCATTTGCCTTTATGCTTGTTTGGGGATTAAGAGTGTAATGTCTTTTATCAATGAAGTGCTGAAGAACGGAGTATTGTCGAGAAAAAATTTTCGAACAAAAGTCGTGTATTTTTGCTAAAGAAAAATGATGCGGTCATAAAAAATATGGGTTCCCATTTAAAAAATCAAAGTTGACCTTGAAATGAACTTTAAAAGGATCTTCCAAGGTCATCACAATTATATCATTTTATTTTCCCTTCAAACCTCTTCAACTTTTGTCTGAAACTTTTTTTTACTAAAGACTGACATAAAAAAATTAAGAAGCCTAGTACAGTAAAATGGGACACGATGTATGATAACAAATAAACAATGTTGCTACTAGAAAGATGATTTCTCCGAGAAGAAATAAGATATCTGAAAAATTCAAAATGCATTTTGTTGGGGAAGAGTAGTACTTTCATATGCCGCAACGAGTTTTATGGAGAAAAATTCATTCGCGGTGGAATATATTCCCGAACACAGCGAAAACCGTGTTTTTTACATTTTTAGGTTAGGATGTGATGGAGCAATTCTGGGGTCGGTTTTGGATTGAGCGCACCAAAAACCTGGTCTCAGGGTCTGGAGTTTCGTCTAATTTTGTTGGTCTGTGTAATTTATCTAATATATAAAAACAAAGATTGAACGCAAACTTTGTTTGATATATGTTTCGTACTTATATCCCCATCCTGTTTAATGAAAAATGTTATTCACTGTATGGATGAATGTAAAAACACACATGCACAGCAAGGATCTAAAATAATTATTGTAGGAGATTTTAACGTAATTTTTTTTGAATTTTTGAATCGGATTGAGGTTATACAAATGATAAAAGTTACTAGTTCTACTAGAGACAGAACCTTGATAGACTATGTATTTTGCAATTTTCTTAATGTTATAAGTTCACGTTGTAGAAAATTTTTTTAGCCATCACAAACAAGTTCCAAATCCTAGATATTGATTTTTGAAAACTCATTTGGGGTGTGTTTTGTGAAGTCAGCGATCATTTTATACCTCCGTAACAATAATGTTTATTTTAAAAGCAATCACGGTACAGAATTGTGCATGTCCGACTTGCACTTGACCAGTTTTTATTTTACTAAGCGCCAGACACTATACGTTAGCAAAATGCAACAGTTGCTTTTTGTTAGTCTGCAGTTTCAGTAGTTTCGTTAAAATTCAATATTTGTTTGCCTTATGCTCACCTGTATCAGTTATATTTATTGATATGTGTATGTAAATCGACTCATTATGTGCACGATAAATTGATTATACTGATTATATCTAGATAATGTGGGTCTATGAGAATGAGCATGGAAGAGTCCGCTTTCTAATTTTAGTAAAATGCTTAGTATATCGGAAATGACCACCATTTTTAACCACCTTGTTAGTTCCAAACTTCAAATCAATATATTAAGCAACTGGTTGGTTGGTTTTAGGCGAGTTAGACGCTTGTACCTGTTTGTGCACTGCGGCCTCTTTTCCCTGATAGTTTATGTCTACATGTTGTGTGACCATTGTGGATATAGCCTGTCCCAAAATATAACATCCTGATTTTTTGCCGTTTTAAGTGTGCAATATAAAAATTCTAACTTTTTGTTTATGATAGGTAGGACTTAAGAATTTTATTCATTAATGCACATAAATAAAATTATAAGTGTTTTTGGGGATGTTTATTTATAGATGCATGTAAAAACAAATGGATAAGAAGTACAAATATACAGTTTGAATGAATGAGGTTTACAAGAAGGGACATATTGTATAAATAAAAATATATTTTAACTTAAGCCTAATTCGGTTTCACTATCACTGTCATCAGCTGAGGTAATTATCAGTGGTTTTATATTATTTACATAAATATATGAATCTTCAACTTTAACAACGTGTTGAATGGAAGTCTTCCAGCTTTCACAAAGTATATCATTTATAACTTTTTTTACTAATTCAATCACTAACACGCTTAAAATAGGAGAAACATTTTGTGCCCTTATTTTTGATTCAACTTGATGCCAAATATGTTCATTTGGATTAAACACACAATAATACGGAGGAAGCCGCAAAACAGTGTGTCCCATTTTCTCAGCCATATTATCACAAACATATTTCTTTTTCAATTTATAGTCTTTCAAAACTTCCAAAAGATCACTTTTTTATAACTAAAGTCAAAATAAATGTCATTTTCTAACATATATTCCTGTATTTCCGATTTGGTGTTGGCTGCATTAGGAACCTTATTTAGTAGGCGACTATGGTAACTTGCATTGTCCATAACAATAACACTCTGTTCGGGAACATTTGGCAAAAGGGAATTTTGAAACCAATTTTCAAAAAGTTCTGAGGTCGTGTCTTCGTGATAGTCCAAACTAGAATCTTTTATGTTTTTTGCAGATAATAGTAGACAATTTGAAACCCAGCCCTTTTCAGATGCAGCATGCAAAATGGTTATTCGTTTACCTTTATTTGAAGGTGCGTTAGTCTCTTTTTGCACAGTGTCATAGGTATCGAGCCATGTTTCGTCCAGGTAGATTATTGGCCAATTCTCTGATCGATACTTTTTAATTTCTTGTAAATAAGTATGTCGCAAGATTCGTAATCTTTGTGACTTCATCACTACTTGCCTTTTGTTGATTTTTTTCGGAACGTGAATCCCATCCTTAAGAGAATTCTGTGAAGGATTGATCGGCCACAATGTATATTGGTCCCGTCCTGCACCAGTCTTAATTTTATTTTGTCTAGTGTCGGCACCAACTGCTCTTCATACATATAATATATTTTTCTCCTGATGACGTCTTTTTCACAATCGTCTACATGATGCATTTGAAAAATCTTTCCGTTTTTTCCTGTTCCTGAGTGATGGTTTTCCTACAATACCCTTAATGGTAGAAATTGGGGTTTTTGTTAGTTCACTGGTTTCTTGCAAAGCACTTTGTTTATTCAAATTTCACTGTCGTAAACATTTTTCACTATTTGTTTAGCGTCAAGTGATAAATGTTTTCTCTTGCGATAGCCACTATTGCAATTTTCCCACGAACGCCACATAATTAAAATAGGACCGTTACGTTGTAAGTAAAACTAAAAATAAAAATAATAAAAAGTATCTTTCGAATCTTATTGGGGACCTGTGGTCATTAGGCCTATATTATCAAATACTTAAAGCGCCAGGTGGCGCTAGATCCAATATGATTGCAGGTGCAAGTCAGGGCAGTATACAAAGCAGGTAAAATAAAAATACCTGGCAACTATGCACAAAATCTTAGGGTCGTTTATTGCCCCATTGAAAAAGCAAAAAGGCAGGATCTTATATCTTGGGATTTACTTTACAAGAAAGGTATAGAGAGATGTTAGAAAAGCGTTAGACTGATTGTATCGCTCTTGAAGGAGACTATATTGATGAATAAAGTTAAATTTTGCAAAAAAAAAAAATGTGTTTGAAGTAGCTAGACCAAAAACTTTTCAGCCTACGTGATATTACAAGAAATGCCGAGAGTGTCGTCCCGTAATATAAGTCAAAATTCACTATCATATATTGGTGTTAAATGGCCTCAATAAAATAAAGAGTGTATTGGGTAGTGATGATGATAAAATAAAGTTCAAAGCAAAGGCTTATACGTTCTTATCAGACAATATATTTTATTTAATCAAAAAAAATTTTAAAATACAACATTTCACTGTTTATGTTCAAATTTTGAATTGGACTATAACTTTAACCAATTCATGTTTTAATCGTTGATCTTAATTGTAAAACTGAGTGTTTTAGGTTATTGCACACACACACGACTTTTTAATGTTGCTCTTCATCACTAAACAACAGTTACACCAAAAACTTGAATTTTGGCACTCGACGCCCGTTTCGCTAACAATATTAGCATCATCAGGACGGCTGATTAACTCAGTCGTCAGTGTTTGGTATAGTGGTGATAACTGTTGTATAGTGTCATCGCGCTGAAGATTCCAAAATCCCAACGTTTTCAATTTCAAAGTTGAATAATATGAATTTGAGAAATTAACGGTAAAAGGCGTATTTAAATATACCGACACAGCAAATATAGCTAACGCTACAAAAACGAAGCCGGCTGGCGACTGTCGAAACATTAAAATGTTCCTCATCGTGTTTATCAGAGATGCCTAGCAAGTAGAACTTATATTATATGTAACAATAATAGAGAAAAATATAGGCAGCATCCGTGAGAAACTCAACGAGGCACTGTTGCCAGCCGGCTTCTTTTTACCGCGACGTTTTGTTCCACGTGTTTGTCTTTCTGTAGCGATAGTTATATTTTCTGTGATAATAACCTTACTAAATATTTGTAATTTTTTTTTTATAACGATGTTTTAGGATGACCTTATTGATGATGTGCAGTCTTTCGTTGCTGCAGCTGAGGTACTTAAAGAACGTGGAGCATATAAGATTTATGTCTTGGCCACCCACGGATTATTGTCCTCTGACGCGCCCAGGTTAATAGAGGACTCCCCAATAGATGAGGTAGGATATATTTAATTATTATATTATATTAATCCAGTGATATAGGTTTTAAAATGAACATCAGCAAATACAAAATAATTACAAAGTTACCGGAACAAGCTCTTGGAAATCTGCTTATGCAGACCCTAGAGAGTTATATTTACTTGGGGCACAAGATAACTGTAGGAAAAAGGAATCAGGTCACCAGACATATCTCGCTGGCACGAACAGCTTTCGGAAAATTGAGCCAAATGTTCAGAAGCAACATCTCAATATAAAAAAAGAAAGATATTCAACCAATGTATCTTCCCAATTTTGACCTACATCATGGATACTCCAACACTTACTGAAAAGTCTGCCGAAAAACTCCGAGTAATCCAACGCGCCACGTAAAGACGTATGCTGCGTATCTCACTTCGTGACCGAGTT
Organism: Pachyrhynchus sulphureomaculatus; assembly: GCA_019049505.1. NCBI lineage: Eukaryota > Metazoa > Arthropoda > Insecta > Coleoptera > Curculionidae > Pachyrhynchus > Pachyrhynchus sulphureomaculatus. The sequence continues at coordinate 113,783,070 of CM032455.1, forward strand.
AGAAACAACGAAATAAGATGAAGAACGGAGGTCCGTGATGTAGTTCAGACCATAGCAGGGTTAAAATAGAACTGGGCGAGGCATGTGGCAAGAACTACTGATAATAGGTGGATGAAGAAAATCCAGGAATAGCGCCTAGAACTTTAAAACGCCCACCTGGCCCTCCACGAAACAAATGAGTGGAGGATATAACAAAGATAACTAGTAAAAAACCGACAGTTGAAGACACAAAACAGGCGTCAGTGGAAACATATAGGGGAGGCGTTTACCCAGTAGAGTGGGGTTGTGATGATGATTATAATAATAATAAATTTTATTATTTGAATAGATTAAAGAAAAAACTTACACAGCTTTAAAAATCGGAAATATGTGGTCAAGAATAACAGTGCCTGAACACAAAAAAATAAACAACGTAAACTGCTTTATTTGAATATACTATTTCTATTTAAACCGTTTAGGACATATTAAATATAAAAATAAATTACCTTTTCTTAGGTCGTCGTTACCAACACCATACCACACGAACTTCAAAAAATGCAATGTCACAAATTAAAACAGTGGATATATCAATCTTGCTTGCTGAAGCTATACGTAGGATCCATAATAAAGAGTCTATGTCTTATTTGTTTAGGAACGTTACTCTTGAAGATTAAAAAAAAACATCTACTATATTATTATAGAGTATAATATTAACTTTAGGGGAAAGATTGAGGTTAGTTTCCGAGTTGGTATTTGAAAATGAAATAGGTTTATTAACGGTGTATTTTTATTTTTCTTGGGACCTATAAGTGCGATATGATCATCCACAAAATTTTAAATAAACACATATCAAACGTTTTTAGAAAAACATTCAGCTGTATTTATTATACAAAAAAAACATTTCACTAATATGACGTAATACACACCTCATAAAATTATTATTTTTGTGATGAAATCCCTACAAAAATATGTTAGATACATGATATTTTGTTGGGGCATTATTTTTACTTGGTTGTAGTCGAAGACGAATCCAGTATTTAGACCAGGAGGCGAAAAAGATTTTGGATGTATATTCACCATTTCGCGGAAAAAAAAACGATGAGGTTTTTTACCGCGAAATTTCTCTATGAAAAAAATCTCTATTACCTTAAAGGGGGGCAGCCACAGTGTAGTGGTTAAGGTGTCTGCTTTCTACGCCAGTTCCTAGTTCGTATCTCAGCTCGGAAAATAATAAAATAAAATTTACAACGTGGCGATCGCCTCTCGTGGGAAGGGAATGGCAAACCATCCATAGTATCATGCCTAGTAAAGCCCTCTCACTTTGGCCGTTCGGAACCGGCATTAAACTTTAGGTCCCCTTTGTCTGGGGACCGACTTCAAAAAGGCACCAACCACAGGCAAAGACGAGAGGGGCGCCTACGTCAGTAGCGGATATGGCACTTCAAGAAGATTACCTTAAAAAAACTATTTTTCAAAAAAATCGACTCAATTCCAATTAAATTTACCACTGGTTATAGTGCTTACTAAAGTCACGTCGTCAAATATAACCTATATAAATTTTCAAAACTTATTTTAATAAGGGCAACCTAAAATTTATATAATTTTATTTAGTAAGGCCAAGATAAAACGTATAAAACGATAGAAACTGCACTAATAACTGCAATCAACCAATTTTGAGT
>CM032455.1:113784827-113809827 GCA_019049505.1 Pachyrhynchus sulphureomaculatus
TTCCGTCCGCGAGAGATCATCTAGGTACATAGACGCGAGAAAAGGTTTTCTAAAGAACTTTCTGAATAACAATCTTTAAAACTTGTTTGAGAGTTGACTTCTAGGGACTGTGGATACCACGAATTATTTTTAAAATTTACTAGAATTCCGAATTTTTGTGCAAAATCACATCCTAAAACCAAAGTATGTGATAGAGAAGGTACTACTAGAGCAGAGATTACTAAACAATGACCATTTGCAGACTAGCGGCAACTCAACCGTACCTAAAACTTTTAGACGGCTGCCATCTGCAGTGGTAACACTTCTATTTTTGACATGGCATATTTTTATACTTAAACGACTTAAAAATTTTAATACCATTCTGACCTATAACGGAGGCATTTGCACCAGAGTCAAATAAAGCCGAGAAATGGGCACCTAATAGATTTATCTTGATATGCGGTCTGTTATCTGAATATTTATGCACGAATAAAGGAGACATGTGACCATTTGGAGAAGCAGGAGTTTTAACTTGAGAAGGAGAATTTTTATTAGACTTAAAAAAAATCAGAAACTTTTTGTAACCATTTAGTCCAATCTGATCTATTGGAATATTTCTTTACTTAAGATCCTCGTTAGAATCTTTCTTTTATCCGCGACCGGACGTTCTGAGAAAGTACGACGGATTTTCAGTTCATAGTCTAACTCATATTCCAGTAGGTGATTGACTTTAAAATTGAAGGCTTCCATGATAAATGTATTTAGATTATAAAATTTAAAAGAATTGTTTAAAAAGTCGTAAAAATATTTTTCCTGTGCTCCCAATAGTCTAAATAAAATCAAAATATGTAAAGGCACTTAAATATGTAAACTTCTTTACCAAACATTAAAAAAATCTTCGACAATTTCAAAAAAAATTTCTAAGTATCGCCTTGTATTAAAATTCTTTTACCAAATATGTTAAGAATTTCCAACAAAAAATCTCCAAATACCGTTTCGTACCAGCAAAGTATTTTTAATATTCATGCAAAATATAGGTGAGAAAAAAAGAACAGTTTTTTCTTCGGCTATCCGCAAAATAAACAGTGCAAAATTTAAGTCGACCAACACATCTGCTAATCTGAACTATAAAGCTAGCTTTTAAGAAAAAAGTAGGAATCGCTTATCTTAGAGTCAATAACAAAAAATTCAAATATCTATACCACCATCAGATAAATTGAAATAAAAAATTCTAACAAATTTCCTGCTTTTGTCTTACTGCTATAGTGTAGTTTCGTTTAATAAATATTATGAAATAAAAATATCTGCAAAAGTTAGAGCTTTTATTTTGTTCGAAAGCTAGTACACTGAACCCTTTAAAAAATAAAATTCCAAAAGCCCCGCGTTGACAGCGCTATTTTGTAGCTTATGAAAAGGTGTTTAATTGCGCCCACACGTAGGCTGCGTCATTTTGTAACCGTTTGAATATTGGATGCCCCAAGCTTGAACACAATTTTCTTGCAGCCCCGCTTTAATTTCTGATAATAAATTGAGTGAAACCTGATTTAAAAGAACTAAAGAAATTAAAGAAACACTAGCTCAGTTTTCCTTGGTAGAGAGATATGGGTAAGAGATAATTGTCTTACGTCTTTTTGGAATTATTTTCTATTTTTAAAAAGCTTTAGCTGTACAAATTTTGGGCACCATCCATTTTAAAATAGTAAGGATCTAACTTCAGCTAAAAAAATGGAAAAATACTGAAAGAATGTATGTTGGTAAATAAAAAAATCAGTTTGGTACAGCCGTTCTTGTGCTGAAAAGTAGGGTAGGTATTCAGTGAGACACTAGCTTTAATCAACAAAAAAGAGAATTTATTCATGTTTTTTAAAATAAAAAGTTCCAACCTTTGCAGTTCTACAAAAAAAATTCTAGCCTAACTGGTAGTTATTACATTTAATCCTGAAATATGATAACCCCCGAAGACGAAAAAATAGTGCTTTACACTTCACTTTTTAGTCTGTTTTAGATTGCGGTTAAGGCACTACTCTGGAATAAGTCTATTGAAGGAAGTTTTGGTAACTTACGGTTCTTATTCCTGCTTTGATGGCATTCGACCGATTTCACACTTTTCTAGCTAACACTTTGAAAACCCACTACGGCTTTTAGTTAAAAAACTGGTACTTTTACTTAGTTCGCATGATGGTTGTTCTGAGCTTTGCTTTTGTAGCTCAGTCGAAGGAAGCCTACTTGTCGGCTCTGATGAAAATTAGCCTGTCGGCTAGATGGTACTAAGCCTACTCAGCGGCTAGATGGAAAATAGCCCGGCTGCGGCTAGATGGAAAACAGCCTCCACAGTCGGTCTTCAGGCCCTTAAATAAACCATCCAAACTCTCCGGTAATATGGCGACGCCGGAACTAAAACAGCGGATACACACTTTTCACCAATCGCGGCGTGGCGGTAGGTTCGGTCAGGAACCCGCACAACACACTATACCGAACGTCTTGGAATCTCTGTTTAATATACCGTTCGATACAAAAATGAAAATAAGTACAATTTGAAGTGAAAAATCAGTAACATTACATGGTCTTAAAATCTAGGAAAAAATGAATGTTACAATATATATATATAAATATATATACATATATATATATATATATATATATATATATATATATATATATATATATATATATATATGTATATAAATGTATGTATATATGTATGTATATGTATGCATATATATATATATATATATATATATATATATACATACATACATACATACATACATACATACATACATACATACATACATACATACATACATACATACATACTTACATACATACATACATACATACTACATACATACATACATACATACATACATACATACATACATACATACATACATACATACATACATACATACATACATACATACATACATACATACATACATACATACATACATACATACATACATACATACATACATACATACATACATACATATACATACATACATACATAACATACATACATACATACATACATACATACATACATACATACATACATACATACATACATACATACATACATACATACATACATACATACATACATACATACATACATACATACATACATACATACATACATACATACATACATACATACATACATACATACATACATACATACATACATACATACATACATACATACATACATACATACATACATACATACATACAATACATACATACATACATACATACATACATACATACATACATACATACATACATACATACATACATACATACATACATACATACATACATACATACATACATACATACATACATACATACATACATACATACATACATACATACATACATACATACATACATACATACATACATACATACATACATACATACATACATACATACATACATACATACATACATACATACATACATACATACATACATACATACATACATACATACATACATACATACATACATACATACATACATACATACATACATACATACATACATACATACATACATACATACATACATACATACATACATACATACATACATACATACATACATACATACATACATACATACATACATACATACATACATACATACATACATACATACATACATACATACATACATACATACATACATACATACATACATACATACATACATACATACATACATACATACATACATACATACATACATACATACATACATACATACATACATACATACATACATACATACATACATACATACATACATACATACATACATACATACATACATACATACATACATACATACATACATACATACATACATACATACATACATACAATACATACATACATACATACATACATACATACATACATACATACATACATACATACATACATACATACATACATACATACATACATACATACATACATACATACATACATACATACATACATACATACATACATACATACATACATACATACATACATACATACATACATACATACATACATACATACATACATACATACATACATACATACATACATACATACATACATACATACATACATACATACATACATACATACATACATACATACATACATACATACATACATACATACATACATACATACATACATACATACATACATACATACATACATACATACATACATACATACATACATACATACATACATACATACATACATACATACATACATACATACATACATACATACATACATACATACATACATACATACATACATACATACATACATACATACATACATACATACATACATACATACATACATACATACATACATACATACATACATACATACATACATACATACATACATATACATATATATACATATATTACATACATATACACCCCGTATCATTTAATACCCAATTGGTAGATTTTAAATTTCGTGTTTTTAATGTTACTAACGGATTTTAAGCCATACATTAGTTTAGGTCTGGAGAGTTAAAGATATTACCATCTTCGATAACCTACAGGCTTAACTTGATCCAAATGTAAGTGAATTTTTCTGGTCTAATACTCGAACAATTTGTTAAAATGTGATGTTATATGTTCCAGCTTCCGAAAATATGTCAGACGATTTTTTTTTTAATTTTTATTGGTTAATTTGGATTTTCCTACAAATTCGCTTATTGCGTCAATATGAAACGAGCTCGTTAGTATATGTTCGCCATCTCTGCAGACCTACGCTATCGTGTCGGCGATTATGTTGATTTCAAAAAATTTTTCACGGTCTATATCATAAGTAAAAGTTTGAGCAAACTGCATTTCCCCGTTTAGCTTTACTCGGTAAAGGAAGTATATTGTATTGGTGGAAAATTACAATTCGCGTTTCACGTTTCCTACGTAATGAAAAACATAGTTTCCTGTTTCTGTCGCTTTGTGGACGCAATAACATTCGAATGGAATCAGATATGTATTTCAAACCTGTGATTTGAAGTAGAAAAGAAACCTCGTAGGATTTTTAACATTTTGCCTTAGCGAAAAGATGTGAAATGAGCAGAGGTCGATAAATTTCAATTGTATTTTGGAATTTTTCCTGATTTTTGGTTAAGCATAATTTATTCTGGTAGGTAAATTTATAGATGTAGAGGAAGAAATTAAGATGCGGGATAGCTTCAAATATATGTTATATTTCATTTTTAATATTCTTGGAGTGGACCTGGGATGTAATTTAAAATGACACTGCAAAACTCTTACCATAAAGTACCTACCATCTTAGTATATGTACGTGGATGAAAAAGTAAAATTCATTATTTTACAATTGGTGTTTTGTCTTAATCTTTGGTTATCATACAATTTTAACGATTAATTTAAATCTAATTATATTTTAGGGATGGGTAACAAAGAAAATAAAATACCACGAAAAATAGTACTAACTATTTATGTTTATTGTAGTAAATTAAAAGCTAACGCAGAAGTACTGAGAAGCAGTCTATTAAATAAAAACATTAACCAAATAGAAGAATAAAAATGATACTATATTGGATTATTAAACCAAATAAATAAATCCAATTATTACCATAAATATAACTAACCAGATTTTACCTAACAATGCACTGTAATAAGAAATTCTTGCTTAAACACTTATTTAACTTTATCTAGAATTATTTACAAAAGTATCATTCAACATCATAGTAACTATCAACCCCAAAGGTGACACAGTTAAAGTAAATTTTTGTTACAAAAAAAACTAAGTTTCATAATTTTGTTAATTGAGATCAACAACCTGATGGGATTGTAGTCCCTTCAGCATCGAGACTTACAGTTCAGCATAGGCTTCAAATCACGATCTTTCGGAATTATTAAATCTACTCAATTTCCCGGCAGAGTGTTGATTATCTAAAGCCACTAATGAAGTAAGTCTTATTGTGATGTCAAATAACTAAAAATTACGGCAAATTGAGAAAATCCCATTTTACACAGCTATTATTTATAGTTATATATCTTATTTGATTTAATCATTAACCTAGCAAAGGATTTCAAGTTAGGTAAACTAACCATAGTTTTAACTAATAATTTTTTTTGTTTTGGATATTCTCAATTTACTTTGATATGGCAAATCAACATGTAAACAATTAAGTCAATAAAATCACAATAACATGAATGTGTATGGAAAATTTCTTTGACATTAGGTTAATTGATTTAGTCAAATAAGTAACATTGACTAAATTATACTAAAATAAAACCTTTTCTTTATTATTTTGATACTTTTTGCTTTTTCAGACCATTGATTATTTTTTTCACTCAGTACTTTGTTCGCAGCCTGACACTCGTTCTTTCTTTCATTTAGATTTTATTTTCATACAGTATAATAACCAATGACTACTCACGAAATATTTAAATTCTTTTAAACTATGACAAAGTATCTTACCACAAAATACTGGTGAACTGTTAATCTATAATGCTTACAAGTATATATTTTTGTTTTTTTTAAATATATGTTTTTATTAGATTACACTCTAGTAGTATTAGATTACGAAAATGGTACAACGATAACAACTTAGGCAAATTTTTAGAAATGAAATTCAACCCCGAAAACGCTTAAATTTATTAAAGGTGTATTTTAACATGCGTGTGAGAAAGTATTTTGAAAAAAAATGTGTTATAGCTGTCAAATATTTACGACATATAGCATAACATACAAACTTAATATCCGAAAAATATGTGTAATTTAATAGAAAAGATAGATTTTTGTGACGATGGCAAATATTCTATGTATAAATTGATAGTAACAAAATAAAAATATATTATCGCCAAGTCTGATTACCGGTCCTGAAAAGCATAACCAAAGGTCTGTGTCCAAGTTTTGATCGAATACATTCTTAATTTTGTTACTAACGCCGTTCTTAAATGGTGACATTCGAGAAAATTCGTTTCATCAGTTTTTAATTTTTATTAAATATTTTTACAGGATGTTCTCTAAGTTGGAGGAGCGTTTATTTTAAGTGGTTATAGGTTTATACTTACAAAAATAAGTCGCTTTGCCAAATACACAAGGAAGACATTACCTTTGAAATTATTTAAAATTTTAAGTGCCACACCAAAATTTCAGATCACTAAAGTTTAAAATTATCGATCGGTCTTTTACTTTCGGCGTGTTAGATGAATAGAAATTAAACCTCAGTCAATCGAATGCTGCGATAATATTGTGGCTACTTATTACTATTAAGCTTCAAATGATAGAAAATAATACTGGTCTAGTTTTAGATCAAAAACACGTACAATTTTTAATATTTAGAGGACACAAATATACAATTAATTTGCTAGCAATAGTGAATCCTGGATAAAGTTGTAATAAATATTTCTGGATAAAATAATTAAATCATTGTAATTTTCAAGCCCATGCTTGCTTGCATCATATAAAGATTTTTCACAAAATAATTACATGTCTGTTAGAAAAAAAAAAAAGTTGTTACAAAGTGAAAAACTCCATCAAAAAACAACGCAATCTTTTAACTTGAACTCTATAATAAATTGTAAAATATGGCATGAGGAGTTCATTTTGTTACATTTAGTGATTTATAACCAAGCTTCCATATATTTATAGTAAAATATGTGCACTCAAAATTGGTTGATTGCAGTTATTAGTGCAGTTTCTATCGTTTTATACGTTTTATCTTGGCCTTACTAAATAAAATTATATAAATTTTAGGTTGGCCTTATTAAAATAAGTTTTGAAAATTTATATAGGTTATATTTGACGACGTGACTTTAGTAAGCACTATAACCAGTGGTAAATTTAATTGGAATTGAGTCGATTCTTTTTGAAAAATAGTTTTTTTAAGGTAATCTTCTTGAAGTGCCATATCCGCTACTGACGTAGGCGCCCCTCTCGTCTTTGCCTGTGGTTGGTGCCTTTTTGAAGTGTTTGCCCAGACAAAGGGGACCTAAAGTTTAATGCCGGTTCCGAACGGCCAAAGTGAGAGGGCTTTACTAGGCATGATACTATGGATGGTTTGCCATTCCCTTCCCACGAGAGGCGATCGCCACGTTGTAAATTTTATTTTATTATTTTCCGAGCTGAGATACGAACTAGGAACTGGCGTAGAAAGCAGACACTTTAACCACTACACTGTGGCTGCCCCCCTTTAAGGTAATAGAGATTTTTTTCATAGAGAAATTTCGCGGTAAAAAACATCGTTTTTTTTTTTTCCGCGAAATGGTGAATATACATCCAAAATCTTTTTCGCCTCCTGGTCTAAATACTGGATTCGTCTTCGACTACAACCAAGTAAAAATAATGCCCCAACAAAATATCATGTATCTAACATATTTTTGTAGGGATTTCATCACAAAAATAATAATTTTATGAGGTGTGTATTACGTCATATTAGTGAAATGTTTTTTTTTTTGTATAATAAATACAGCTGAATGTTTTTTCTAAAAACGTTTGATATGTGTTTATTTAAAAATTTTGTGGATGATCATATCGCACTTATAGGTCCCAAGAAAAATAAAAATACACCGTTAATAAACCTATTTCATTTTCAAATACCAACTCGGAAACTAACCTCAATCTTTCCCCTAAAGTTAATGTTATACTCTATAATAATATAGTAGATGTTTTTTTTTAATCTTCAAGAGTAACGTTCCTAAACAAATAAGACATAGACTCTTTATTATGGATCCTACGTATAGCTTCAGCAAGCAAGATTGATATATCCACTGTTTTAATTTTGTGACATTGCATTTTTTGAAGTTCGTGTGGTATGGTGTTGGTAACGACGACCTAAGAAAAGGTAATTTATTTTTATATTTAATATGTCCTAAACGGTTTAAATAGAAATAGTATATTCAAATAAAGCAGTTTACGTTGTTTATTTTTTTGTGTTCAGGCACTGTTATTCTTGACCACATATTTCCGATTTTTAAAGCTGTGTAAGTTTTTTCTTTAATCTATTCAAATAATAAAATTTATTATTATTATAATCATCACAAAACCCCACTCTACCCACTACTGGGTAAACGCCTCCCCTATATGTTTCCACTGACGCCTGTTTTGTGTCTTCAACTGTCGGTTTTTTACTAGTTATCTTTGTTATATCCTCCACTCATTTGTTTCGTGGAGGGCCAGGTGGGCGTTTTAAAGTTCTAGGCGCTATTCCAGGATTTTCTTCATCCACCTATTATCAGTAGTTCTTGCCACATGCCTCGCCCAGTTCTATTTTAACCCTGCTATGGTCTGAACTACATCACGGACCTCCGTTCTTCATCTTATTTCGTTGTTTCTAACTCGGTCACGAAGTGAGATACGCAGCATACGTCTTTACGTGGCGCGTTGGATTACTCGGAGTTTTTCGGCAGACTTTTCAGTAAGTGTTGTAGTATCCATGATGTAGGTCAAAATTGGGAAGATACATTGGTTGAATATCTTTCTTTTTTTATATTGAGATGTTGCTTCTGAACATTTGGCTCAATTTTCCGAAAGCTGTTCATGCCAGCGAGATATGTCTGGTGACCTGATTCCTTTTTCCTACAGTTATCGTGTGCCCCAAGTAAATATAACACTCTAGGGTCTGCATAAGCAGATTTCCAAGAGCTTGTTCCGGTAACTTTGTAATTATTTTGTATTTGCTGATGTTCATACCTATATCACTGGATTAATATAATATAATAATTAAATATATCCTACCTCATCTATTGGGGAGTCCTCTATTAACCTGGGCGCGTCAGAGGACAATAATCCGTGGGTGGCCAAGACATAAATCTTATATGCTCCACGTTCTTTAAGTACCTCAGCTGCAGCAACGAAAGACTGCACATCATCAATAAGGTCATCCTAAAACATCGTTAAAAAAAAATTACAAATATTTAGTAAGGTTATTATCACAGAAAATATAACTATCGCTACAGAAAGACAAACACGTGGAACAAAACGTCGCGGTAAAAAGAAGCCGGCTGGCAACAGTGCCTCGTTGAGTTTCTCACGGATGCTGCCTATATTTTTCTCTATTATTGTTACATATAATATAAGTTCTACTTGCTAGGCATCTCTGATAAACACGATGAGGAACATTTTAATGTTTCGACAGTCGCCAGCCGGCTTCGTTTTTGTAGCGTTAGCTATATTTGCTGTGTCGGTATATTTAAATACGCCTTTTACCGTTAATTTCTCAAATTCATATTATTCAACTTTGAAATTGAAAACGTTGGGATTTTTGGAATCTTTAGCGCGATGACACTATACAACAGTTATCACCACTATACCAAACACTGACGACTGAGTTAATCAGCCGTCCTGATGATGCTAATATTGTTAGCGAAACGGGCGTCGAGTGCCAAAATTCAAGTTTTTGGTGTAACTGTTGTTTAGTGATGAAGAGCAACATTAAAAAGTCGTGTGTGTGTGCAATAACCTAAAACACTCAGTTTACAATTAAGATCGACGATTAAAACATGAATTGGTTAAAGTTATAGTCCAATTCAAAATTTGAACATAAACAGTGAAATGTTGTATTTTAAAATTTTTTTGATTAAATAAAATATATTGTCTGATAAGAACGTATAAGCCTTTGCTTTGAACTTTATTTTATCATCATCACTACCCAATACACTCTTTATTTTATTGAGGCCATTTAACACCAATATATGATAGTGAATTTTGACTTATATTACGGTACGACACTCTCGGCATTTCTTGTAATATCACGTAGGCTGAAAAGTTTTTGGTCTAGCTACTTAAAACACATTTTTTTTGCAAAATTTGACTTTATTCATCAATATAGTCTCCTTCAAGAGCGATACAATCAGTCTAACGCTTTTCTAACATCTCTATACCTTTCTTGTAAAGTAAATCCCAAGATATAAGATCCTGCCTTTTTGCTTTTTCAATGGGGCAATAAACGACCCTAAGATTTTGTGCATAGTTGCCAGGTATTTTTATTTTACCTGCTTTGTATACTGCCCTGACTTGCACCTGCAATCATATTGGATCTATTTTTACCTATATATTTACCACCTGGCGCTTTAAGTATTTGATAATATAGGCCTAATGACCACAGGTCCCCAATAAGATTCGAAAGTTACTTTTTATTATTTTTATTTTTAGTTTTACTTACAACTTACAACGTAACGGTCCTATTTTAATTATGTGGCGTTCGTGGGAAAATTGCAATAGTGGCTATCGCAAGAGAAAACATTTATCACTTGACGCTAAACAAATAGTGAAAAATGTTTACGACAGTGAAATTTGAATAAACAAAGTGCTTTGCAAGAAACCAGTGAACTAACAAAAACCCCAATTTCTACCATTAAGGGTATTGTAGGAAAACCATCACTCAGGAACAGGAAAAAACGGAAAGATTTTCAAATGCATCATGTAGACGATTGTGAAAAAGACGTCATCAGGAGAAAAATATATTATATGTATGAAGAGCAGTTGGTGCCGACACTAGACAAAATAAAATTAAGACTGGTGCAGGACGGGACCAATATACATTGTGGCCGATCAATCCTTCACAGAATTCTCTTAAGGATGGGATTCACGTTCCGAAAAATCAACAAAAGGCAAGTAGTGATGAAGTCACAAAGATTACGAATCTTGCGACATACTTATTTACAAGAAATTAAAAAGTATCGATCAGAGAATTGGCCAATAATCTACCTGGACGAAACATGGCTCGATACCTATGACACTGTGCAAAAAGAGACTAACGCACCTTCAAATAAAGGTAAACGAATAACCACTTTGCATGCTGGATCTGAAAAGGGCTGGGTTTCAAATTGTCTACTATTATCTGCAAAAAACATAAAAGATTCTAGTTTGGACTATCACGAAGACACGACCTCAGAACTTTTTGAAAATTGGTTTCAAAATTCCCTTTTGCCAAATGTTCCCGAACAGAGTGTTATTGTTATGGACAATGCAAGTTACCATAGTCGCCTACTAAATAAGGTTCCTAATGCAGCCAACACCAAATCGGAAATACAGGAATATATGTTAGAAAATGACATTTATTTTGACTTTAGTTATAAAAAAGTGATCTTTTGGAAGTTTTGAAAGACTATAAACTGAAAAAGAAATATGTTTGTGATAATATGGCTGAGAAAATGGGACACACTGTTTTGCGGCTTCCTCCGTATTACTGTGTGTTTAATCCAAATGAACATATTTGGCATCAAGTTGAATCAAAAATAAGGGCACAAAATGTTTCTCCTATTTTAAGCGTGTTAGTGATTGAATTAGTAAAAAAAGTTATAAATGATATACTTTGTGAAAGCTGGAAGACTTCCATTCAACACGTTGTTAAAGTTGAAGATTCATATATTTATGTAAATAATATAAAACCACTGATAATTACCTCAGCTGATGACAGTGATAGTGAAACCGAATTAGGCTTAAGTTAAAATATATTTTTATTTATACAATATGTCCCTTCTTGTAAACCTCATTCATTCAAACTGTATATTTGTACTTCTTATCCATTTGTTTTTACATGCATCTATAAATAAACATCCCCAAAAACACTTATAATTTTATTTATGTGCATTAATGAATAAAATTCTTAAGTCCTACCTATCATAAACAAAAAGTTAGAATTTTTATATTGCACACTTAAAACGGCAAAAAATCAGGATGTTATATTTTGGGACAGGCTATATCCACAATGGTCACACAACATGTAGACATAAACTATCAGGGAAAAGAGGCCGCAGTGCACAAACAGGTACAAGCGTCTAACTCGCCTAAAACCAACCAACCAGTTGCTTAATATATTGATTTGAAGTTTGGAACTAACAAGGTGGTTAAAAAATGGTGGTCATTTCCGATATACTAAGCATTTTACTAAAATTAGAAAGCGGACTCTTCCATGCTCATTCTCATAGACCCACATTATCTAGATATAATCAGTATAATCAATTTATCGTGCACATAATGAGTCGATTTACATACACATATCAATAAATATAACTGATACAGGTGAGCATAAGGCAAACAAATATTGAATTTTAACGAAACTACTGAAACTGCAGACTAACAAAAAGCAATTGTTGCATTTTGCTAACGTATAGTGTCTGGCGCTTAGTAAAATAAAAACTGGTCAAGTGCAAGTCGGACATGCACAATTAGTGTTCTGTACCGTGATTGCTTTTAAAATAAACATTATTGTTACGGAGGTATAAAATGATCGCTGACTTCACAAAACACACCCAAATGAGTTTTCAAAAATCAATATCTAGGATTTGGAACTTGTTTGTGATGGCTAAAAAAATTTTCTACAACGTGAACTTATAACATTAAGAAAATTGCAAAATACATAGTCTATCAAGGTTCTGTCTCTAGTAGAACTAGTAACTTTTATCATTTGTATAACCTCAATCCGATTCAAAAATTCAAAAAAAATTACGTTAAAATCTCCTACAATAATTATTTTAGATCCTTGCTGTGCATGTGTGTTTTTACATTCATCCATACAGTGAATAACATTTTTCATTAAACAGGATGGGGATATAAGTACGAAACATATATCAAACAAAGTTTGCGTTCAATCTTTGTTTTTATATATTAGATAAATTACACAGACCAACAAAATTAGACGAAACTCCAGACCCTGAGACCAGGTTTTTGGTGCGCTCAATCCAAAACCGACCCCAGAATTGCTCCATCACATCCTAACCTAAAAATGTAAAAAACACGGTTTTCGCTGTGTTCGGGAATATTCCACCGCGAATGAATTTTTCTCCATAAAACTCGTTGCGGCATATCAAAGTACTACTCTTCCCCAACAAAATGCATTTTGAATTTTTCAGATATCTTATTTCTTCTCGGAGAAATCATCTTTCTAGTAGCAACATTGTTTATTTGTTATCATACATCGTGTCCCATTTTACTGTACTAGGCTTCTTAATTTTTTTATGTCAGTCTTTAGTAAAAAAAAGTTTCAGACAAAAGTTGAAGAGGTTTGAAGGGAAAATAAAATGATATAATTGTGATGACCTTGGAAGATCCTTTTAAAGTTCATTTCAAGGTCAACTTTGATTTTTTAAATGGGAACCCATATTTTTTATGACCGCATCATTTTTCTTTAGCAAAAATACACGACTTTTGTTCGAAAATTTTTTCTCGACAATACTCCGTTCTTCAGCACTTCATTGATAAAAGACATTACACTCTTAATCCCCAAACAAGCATAAAGGCAAATGAACCTAACATAACCTCAGGTGTCAAGTGAAAATTGATAAAAGATATTACATTCTCAAATCATAAAATTTAACACACAGAAAGGCAAACGTAAGTTTTATAGTAATTTAGACTCTTCATAATTCCGACCTGTCATAACGGATCCGCCATTTTGAATTTCTTAAGGTTAGGGACAAACCATGACTCGATAGGGTTAAATTGACAACGAATTCGGAGTGAGCGTCCCAAAAATCATATAACACCACTCTCGCCTGCCGGAACAATTTTTTTTTGGTATGGTTGAAACGAGAACGCCAAACTTAATTAATTTCAACGGACGGTTTTTCCGAGGTGAAATAAATATCTGAATTCAAAATGCTTTTAGATGCCGAGAATTTGATGTTGGCCCGTGTTATCAAAGGTAATGCACTCGTGATAATTTTCACTCAATCTATACCTTGTGGAGAATATTCCAGATTTTTTTTGAAATTTTTGATTAATACTTTTAGAGACAGGGTGTGGTGGGGACAGCGATTTTAAGCAATTTTTTTTAAAATAACGTAAAGAAAAGTTTGCGCGAGTATAACATCATACATATTTTTGAATTCGTGCTTTCACAAGCTTTCATCAGACACCCCACTCAATGACCTTGAATTTTTTTCGCTTCTGATTTCACCTCCCAAAACTGACCTCTTAAGTCAAAATTTAGCTTTCAAAACTACACGGCTGTGATTAGGCCATCAATACCTATATTTGTGACAAATTTCAACTTTCTAGTTTCGGAGAAAATCGGCTGTAATAGACAGACACCAAAGTGATTCCAAAGGTGTTCCATTTTTTAATCTTGCTACGGAATACCAATAACCGGTCAAGTGCAAGTTGAACTTGCGCAATTAGTGTTCCATCCGTTGATTGCTTTTAAAATAAAAAATTTTAATACAGATGTATAAAATGATCAGTGACTTCACAAAACACACCCCAAATGAGTTTTCAACAAAGTTTGTTTCCAATCTTTACTGAAATCTGATGACCTTGAAATGTTTGTTTTTTTAAATACCAGAAAAATTATTAAAGGTATTGCACTCGTGATAATTTTCGTTCAATCTACACCCCGTGGAGAATATTCTGGAATTTTTTCAAAATTTTTTGATAAGTATTTTTCGAGATAAGGCGCGGGACAGCGATTTTTCGCGATTTTTTAAAAATAATACAAATAAAAGTGCGCGCAAGTATTACATTATATATACATTTTTTACTTGTGTTTTCACAAGCTTTCATTTGACACTACACTCGATGTCCTAGTAAAAAAATTTTTTTTTCACTTCCGATTTCACCCCCCAAAACTAACCCCTTAAGTCAAAATTTAACTCTTAAAACTACATGGCTCTGATGAGGCCATCAATTCCTATATTATTACCAAATTTCAACTTTCTATGTCAAATAGTTTCGGAGAAAATCGGGTGTGACAGACAGACAGACAGACACCGAAGTGATCTTATAAGTGTTCTGTACAGAACACTAAAAATGAACACTTTCAATAATCTAAATTTACTTACCACCATAATAGCAATCCTTCCTCCAACGTCACCTACTACATTTATTGGAGGTTTTTCTTTGGCAATGTGTATCGGAACTCCGACTCCTGCATCCATGGTACGAGATCGTGGGACAGTTGGAGGTGAATAACGTCCATCGACCTATCAAAAAAATATTTAATACCATGTAGCACAAAGTGAGAAATAATTTGTTTGTAAAATTTAAAGTTTAGTATTATTTTATTTTGTTGAATAAGTTTCGTAAAAAGTTTAAATACTTAAAACCGTAGCTCTTACTTCATCTGATTCAGCTTCCTTTTGTTCTCCGTGTATGACGGCAATACCTAAGCGAAGACGTTCTGCGTATGATGTCGCTTTTTTAGCTGATCCGGGATTTCTAGCAACTATTACTGCATTTCTATAATCGGGAATCTAAAAGATTTTGTGTAAACAACATTGTAAAGACATATATATGGGTAATACTAGGTTTCCTTAATACTTACACCCTCTTGAATGTATTGAAGGAGGAATGGACTAGCTCTTAAGTTATCCACAGGACAATCAAAGAACCCTTGGATTTCCTTCTGGTGAAGGTCCATAGTAATAATGTGAGTCATACCAGATTTTACCATCATTTGGGCAACCAATTTGGTAACGACACTGCCTCGTTTGCGCATTTTGCATTGTTTGCTGTAAGGAAGGTATGGTATCACACCAACTATTGACTTAGCTGATGAAGTTTTAAGAGCATATGCCATTATAAGCATTTCCATGATGTTATTGTTAACGTCTCTGAAATAAATCAAATGATGAGAAGGATGAGATTCTGTTTGGATATTTTTAAGATTCATGTAAATTTTTAATTAGTTTACTAATAGTGCAGTAAAAAAAGGTGAAAATAATGATTAGATAGGCGTGAGATAGTTTAGATACAGCAATATTATAATTTTATCTTCTCTGGTGTATCACCAGGAGTATTGTCCTGAGTTTTGGACCTCAAAAAACTTGTGCCCTTTTATTTATAAACTATTTAAGTTTTCAAAACGCGTTTTTTTGAGGTTAAAATGTGAATAACTCCAGTTATATCAGTCAGATAGAGACAAAAAAAACAAACTCTTTATAATGGAATTTCCAATAAATTCTCGTTAGTTTTAAGTCGCTCAAGTGCATACATAACCTACAAAAATAAACAAACAGGCAAAAAACTGTTTTTTTTTTTTTCATTTTATTGTGCAGGTCGACTAAGTGAACCGATCGGCTTGAAATTTTCACAAAATATGTCTTTTGTTATAACAAAAACACCTTGAAATTTTGGTACAAAAATATTGAACCAAGTGGGCGCAATTAAATTTGTTATTTAGAATTTGAATTGCCCGCCCACTTATGCCATTTGGTCCACAATGGATCGTTTCTTTTTTTCAAAATTTCGCTCTCGACGCCAGCAATTAAAAAAAATTTTTTATGGAGTCATTTTAACCGTTTTTTTTGCATTTGTTTATTAATCAAATAACAACAAATGCGTTTTTTCGGTCACTTTCGCGTTAACGAAAATTAATTTTTTTTTCTTGATCTCTGCCAGATGCGGTAAAAAAAAACGGTTAGAATGACTCCAAAAAAAATCGAAAACCCACCGAGTTCAATATTTTTTATACCAAAATTTCAGGGTGTTTTTGCTATAACAAAAAGGCATATTTTCTAAAAGTTTCAAGCCGATTGGTTCACTTAGTCGACCTGTACAATAAAATTAAAAAAAAAAAAAAACAGTTTTTTTTGCCTGTTTTTTTTTAATTTTGTAGGATATGTATGCCATTGATCGACTTAAAACCAACGAGGATTTTGTCACGATCCGACTTACCAGGTATACAAGTATGAAATGCGGATTTTTTATCTGAAAAAAAACATGTTAAATTCGGAAGAATGATAAAAAAGTGCTTTATTCAAAGTATGCTCCATCGCTTGTTATACATTTTTCCCAGCTTTCGGGCAATTTGTGAATACCACGCCAGTAAAAATCTTCCCCTTTTCGCTGTGAACCATTTATCGAGCCATTTTTTCACAACTTCATACAAACCAAAGCGACCATCGATGCAAACAAGTGGTAATCGGAAGGAGCCAGGTCTGGTGAGTAAGCCGAATCGGGTAGAACTTCCCAGCTGAGTGCTTCCAACGTGTCGTGAACTCGTTTTGCCGTATGTGATGGAGCATTGTCATGAAGAAAAATGACTTTGTGTTGCCTCCTTCGGTATTCTGGCCTTTTTTCAAGCAACGAACGGTTCAAATCGGTCAATTGTTGTTGGTAACGTTTAGTATTAACCGTTTTCCCAGGTTTTAACAGCTCATAATAGACCACGCCCCTCTGGTCCCGCCAAACACAGAGCATCGTCTTTCTGCCAAAGCGATTCGGTCTTGCGGTCGATGTGGATGGTGTGCCTGAGCCTACCCATGATTTTTTGCGCTTGGGATTCTCAAAATAAATCCAGTTTTCATCCCCTGTAACAATACGATGCAAAAACGACTTCCTTTTGTACCGAGCGAGCAAATGTTACAAGTGTTTTTGCGCTTTTCCATTTGTCTGTCGTTCAACCCATGTGGTACCCATCTACCGGTCTTCTGAATCTTTCCCATCTCTCGTAACCGATTGGAAACAGCTTGTTGACTAACGCCCAATTGCTCGGCGAGTTGTTTTTGTGTTTGCGAATCATCTTCGCCCAACAATGCTTGTAATTCTACATCTTCGTATTTTTTTGGCGGTTTTTCACGTTTCTTGTCTGCAACATCGAAGTCACCACTTTTGAAATGCCGAAACCATCGTTCACACGTATCTTGCGATGGAGCATGTTCACCATAAGCTTCTCGAAGTAATCGGTATGATTCAACAGCAGTTTTCTTCAAATGAAAACAAAAAATTAATGCTGTCCGCGAATGCTCTTTGTTCGGTATAAATTTCGACATATTGAACACAACAACACAACACTATGCACACACTTTTCCAATTTATCACTCGTGCGAGTCTGACACTTGTTGATGACACAGCAAAATGGCACAGTATCAAATCTTTATAGCACAAACAACATTGGTGCACCATCTGTTGTCTGAAATCCACATTTCATATTTGTACACCTGGCATATAACCGGAGTTATTCGCATTTTAAGTTCAAAAAACGCATTTTGAAAACTTAAATTGTTTATAAACAAAAGAGCACAAGTTTTCTGAGGCCTAAAACTTAGGACAATACTCCTGGCAATATCCCAGAGAGGATGATATCTAGATTGTGCAATTTTAAATGCTTTTTTTACTGCACTATAGTCCATTAGATTTATTTGCCAACTGAAACAAGTTGTAAACTAAATAGTGAATTTGATTTTCTAACACTAAAAAAATCACATCAATCATAATATATTAGAACCTTCTATATAAGGGAATGATTACATTTAAATTATCAGTTGTAACCAAAAACAAGTAAAAAGTGGAATAATATGAGTACTAATGATTTTCTTGAAGTCACTCATAACCACAAGTCTTCTCTTCATGATATTTCTGTTAAAATTGAAAATAATGACAAAATAATAATAAACATCAAATATATGTTAACATACTACAACTCCCTTTCCCATCCATTAGCCCCTTACATGTCTGACTGTAAATTATAACAATAAGTAAAAAAAAACACAATTTACCCAAATATGTAAGGAGCAACCCCTTTAACTTTTTCCCTCCCCCCTCTTTATAGCCTCTCGTATGTTTGATAGTCAGACAGTTTTTAGATTCTTCGATTCCAAGCAACCGAAAAATAGCCCTAAATAATTTAAAATAATGAAAAAATATCAGATTCTTTGACTCCAAGAACTCCTAAAAGATGTATAAAATTATATATATTGAGCAAACCCCCTACTTCCTCGACTCTTTATATGTTCAACAATAAATAATAGAAACTAAAGAAAAAAATAATGAATTTTCATATTTTTTCGATTCCAAGAACCCCAAAAAGAATGTATAAATCGATATAGAGGGTACAAGCCTCTAACTCCCCTTCCGACAACTTAATTTATGCTTAACTATAAACAATGCAATAATGGAAAAAATAACACACTTCTGGATTCCAAAAACCCTGAAACGAATGTAAGGTACATCAAGGTAAGTGGGACTATGGGGTAAGTGGAGATAATATGCTAAAATAAGTTTATGTCAAATAGATTATCGTCAGTTGCAAGTGAAGCAGTCGCCGTTAAACAGAGTTGCGTTACAGGTTACAAGACGATCTTAGCTTATACTGAAGAAAAGCTTCAATAAGCCTTTGAGGCTGTAAAATACAAACAGATCTCTATGAATAAAGGTTCGAAGTATATCGATATTCCCAAAGACACATTATTTAAGAGGTTTCATGGGTTATGTAATTTTCTTGTCTAATCGATTTGTGATTATTCTCATGAATAGTTTGGATATTTGCGTTAAGATTTGTCAGCTTAAAGTTTTCTCCAAATTGCTAGGATCTCCTTTCTTATATATCAATATAACTATAGCAGTTTTCCCAGTCTTTTCCTATATATATATATATATATATATATATATATATATATATATATATATATATATATATATATATATATATATATATATATATATATATATATATATATATATATATATATATATATATATATATTTTTATTGCAGCGATTCAAGAACAACATGAATCGCTTTTTTTCCGCACTCGTGCCGCTCCTGGAGCGCTTTAGGGACTTCCCTGCTAGATCAATAAAAAAAAATATATATATATATATATATATATATATATATATATATATATATATATATATATATATATATATATATATGTATATATATATATATATATATATATATATATATATATATATATATATATATATATATATATATATATATATATATATATATATCCTGATTAGTACATTATTACCTTGGAATTCATGCTGTGATTCAGAGTATATTGAACTTCTGAAAATACATAATGTGACATTTGAATATCTTTAAAAACAATGAAAACCTGAATTAACAACCAAACAAACAAGTAACTAGTATGATAAACTGCCATGTGCAATGGTATCTAGAAAGTATGATTCAAGATTGACTATCTAAATTGTCTAGAAACAATGACTAGACATGGATCTTAATGTTTTGTAAATATATTTATTTTCAGGAATATGTTTATTAACTGCGCCCGTAAAGTCCAACCATTTCTTTTGAAAAGTATCATCTTTTAAAACAATATTAACACTTACTTCGTTCCTGTCTGAATAATAAAAATATCTTTTCCTCTTACAGAATCTCCAATCTGGAACATAGTTTCACGATTACTTCTGTGATATATAGCACACTGTCCAATATTAACTCCCAGTCTTTTAGCTATCATATTAGCCAAGTCTGGATGAGAATTTCCAGCAAGTAGAATAATATCAGATGTTTTTGGAGCATCCATCTTGCTTGGTTGGGGTAATCTAAACCCTCCAAATCTAAAACAAATAAGTATAAAAATTTATTAAGCCACAAACATAGCCTTGAAAATCATCCATATTTTTCAAGAAGTGCCCCACTTAGTTCTTTAGTATAGATGTATTGTCAAACCTTCATTTACTGCCAATAATTCTTTGTTAAAATGCCATATACTTTTAATAATTTTGGGCACTGCTGGCAAATGTAGTTTAAATTCTGCTATTCTTGCATATATTACTATAAAAAGTACTTTCATAGTACCACATAATATTATAGCAATATTCTCAAACTTGAGATTCCCCTCAGTAGGTTCACTTATGCCATTTGTTGATGTAAAATCAACGGAATCTCATCTCAGTTTTGGGGAATTCAACTCAAATCAAATATTAGAAAAAATACTTATTTTTAAGTAAGTAAACTATAAAAACACTCTTGTATTAGAAGCATTGTCCCTTTTAGTCCAAAATGTATGATAGGTGCACTTTTGCTCAACATATCAATGGACCTTAATAGAACTATATGTGATACAACAATATTACATTTTCAATCAAGTAGTGATATCATTAGCAAGTATACCGAGAATATTACTGAAAAAAATATTTAATAACCTACTAAGTATCCCTATAAACAAGATTTTTGAATTATCAGTCTAACTTTATTATTTTTTAGAAACATTTTTGTTTTTTTACAACCACTTAATGGTTAAAAGATAAGAGAAAAAAGTTACAAACAAAGATAAAAAAAAAAAACAGCTTTTGGTTTTAGGAGCACATGTCAGTCATCTCATGCTAGAGCTTTTTTAATATATTATGGAATTAGTTTGATAAATGTTAATGATAAAGCCAAACAACAAATAAATCAATGCACATTTCTAGACAACCTATAAAGATTAGCATAGTAATATAATAGAAAATAGCCAAAAAGTGGCCATAAACAGCAAGTAGTTATTAAGTGCAAACAAAGTTAGATAAATATACTTAATTGGCACCTATTTCGACTGAGAAACATTTGTAGTAATGAGGTATTTGAACTCAGTGAATCCTCCAATTGCTAATTATTGTCCGGTTCAAAAACATACAAAGTTGTACGCATTTCAACACACACCTTTTATTACAGAAGTTGTACAAACTTGGCAATATATTTTTTAACAATGCACTCTCCGGTAATAATCCGATTTAAGCCTTTAGAAACGCACAAAAAAAATAACCTTTTTCTGTAATTATTCCAATTTTTCTTTTCAAAAATGACAAACCATCAGGGTTGTGGTGATTTTTGGTTGCCGGTTGTAAGTAATTTCGCTAAAACTCTAAAAATGTCGCTGGTATCACCTAAAATGTATGACGTCACGAAAATCATAAATATGCAAGCGAGATGGACACTGGATTAGTTAAATTGTTCCACATAACTGCAGGTTAGCCGGTGTTAATCCATATAGTTCGGCCATAACCATAAAATGAGCCGAAATTTTACTACTCCGTTCAAAGCCACTAAAAAGTGATTGGCGTCAATCACTATATAAAAACTAGGAGATGGTGGTAAATAAGGGGAATCTGAGAAACAGAAAACCAAGTTTTAATGCTACTTGTAATTAGACATAATGAATGTTAGGTACGTTTAAATTTATATACAATTTTCTTAACATGAATTTTATAAATATAAACATTTAATTTTTTAAATTATATGAAGTTGAAAAACACTTTTCCAATATTGCCTAATATCGTCCACGAATTTGAGTTCAAGGTTATTAGACATTAGACCGTTTGTTCCATTGTTGAAAGTAGCCACATAATGTTATTAGTCAAAACGTGAAGTTACAATGTCGTTCACTGGTTAACTACTACGAAAATCTGTCAGCAAGAGATGGGAATATCGGAAGCAGAAAAGTTAAAAAAATGCTTTAATGAAACTGGGAATTAGAAATATTTGATTTTAGGTACGTAGGTGAATTAATAGATTTTCTACAAAAGAAGTTCAAAGCGTAGATAAGCGATTCGGTTAGTTTAAATATATAGTTCAAAAATTTAATTTTTGACATGTTGCAACTTA
Source organism: Pachyrhynchus sulphureomaculatus (assembly GCA_019049505.1). Lineage (NCBI taxonomy): Eukaryota > Metazoa > Arthropoda > Insecta > Coleoptera > Curculionidae > Pachyrhynchus > Pachyrhynchus sulphureomaculatus. Next base: position 113,808,110 of record CM032455.1, read on the forward strand.
ACAAAATAAACTTCCAAAATTGTGTTATGTCATCAATAAACAAATTTTAAGCTTCTTTGACGCCAGATCGTTGAAATGGTTTCCATAGACATAGGAATATATTATTATTATTTATATTAATAATATTCCTATGCCGGATTCTCAAACTGACCATACTGATAACACTACCAAACAAAATAGCTGACGGTAATTTTTAGCGATAGAAATAAATTTGACAACCGCTTAATTTTTGACGATTGAATTTTGAACATGAGTGGCACAAAAATATAACTAAAATGTCATTATTAAACTTAACCTAAGAAAAATAAGAGGTTATGTCATTGTTTAAAAGTTGCAACATTCGTTTTTCAATACAAAAAAAAACAGTATAAGTAATGAATCAAATTAGGTACTGTATGCTAAAACAGATAAGACGTTGCTGTACAATTGAGAATCCCTCTAAACAAATTAAACCACTAAAAAAGCTAGTACCCGAAAAACCAGTTAGATCTAAAATAGATCCTCAAAAACTTCCTCCTAAAACCAAAATTGACGCTGATACAATAGCTTTATTAGAAAGACTATCCTTGGTGGATTGTGCAAACAAAAAGGGAATCGAAACCTTAGAAGCTGCTATTGAATTTGCTGATCAAATTCAGCAGGTCGATACATCTGGAGTTGAACCACTAATAACTGTCTTGGAAGATTTGTAAGTACAATTAATAAAAATAAAATTGTTATAGTATCTTATGTAAACCCTCTGTTATAAATCTACACTACAAATATAGTTGTACATTCAACACTTAATAGCTAGGGTAAGGTAATTAATTATACCATGAAAAGTTTGTTTGTAACAGCTCTCATAATTCATTGCAATGAGTTGTGTGATTGTTTTTAGTCTCATTATGTTTGTCATTATTACTAAAGTTTCATTATATCTACCTAATAATTATCAATAAGTTCAAAGAGATATTTAGACATACAGGATGGCTCAAAGTTCTACGATAAGAGAAATAATGACTGATATGTGATTAATACTTGGATTACAGTGATAAATGATTGAAAATTATATCTGGTGTTCTATTAAAGAAAACTGGTAGTTTTGCTCTCCTTATTGCTTTGTGGATGCTAAACACATTTCTATTTATTTTGCTACTGGCTGTATAACATGTGACTTGCTATCTGATGAGATCGAAAGTAGGATTCTCTTAGAATTTGTGGAACTGCAAAGATGCGTGAGTAAGATGAGTTGCTAAGCTTGATCCCTATATTGGGGAAGCCGTGCTCTCGTTGTGTTGTCATATCATGTGAAATTTATGTTAATTTTCACACTGTGTCGGTATAATTTTTTGGATGATTGAAAGTTTGCTCCTTGCTTTAAAGCTATTTATATTGCTGCCTTGGAATGTCGTGGTGATTTGTATTGGCTGGCTTCCTACGACATCTTAGGATAAAAAGCTTTAATGTTAAAGTGTTATTATTGCAGAATGTTCAATACTCTTTTGCCTACATTGAGCTAAAAAGGCCCAGTAGATCGAAGGGACAATCATTATTTGCTGAGCCATTAAGTTTCTGCTCTTTTTATAATCTATGGATATACATTTATGTTTTAAATTTTTTAATTTTACATTATTAGACCACAACACTAACCATAAATTCGACCATTTGGATAGTTAAAAACTGATTTTGATCAGGACAGCTATAAGTTGATTGGACTGAATCATTATGCTATCTCAAAA
>CM032455.1:113817327-113862327 GCA_019049505.1 Pachyrhynchus sulphureomaculatus
ACTACTAGACTTAATTCAATTAAGCACTAATATTAAGTACAATGAAAACCAAATGAAAATCTTTGCATGATCACAAGAATCTTATAACTAGACTTAACTTAATTATACACTAAGGTTAAGTACATCAAAAAGTAAATAAAAATCCTTGCATGAACATAAGAAATACCTGTTCAAAGTAACAATCGCGGTCTTCTTATATAAAAGAATCAGCTCTATTATTGTTACCAAAACAAAAAAAATATAACCTTGTCTAGACTCTTGTCTAAATCAAAAAAGTGAACTGAAATAAAATATGAATACCCCCCTTAAAATATTTTAAGGATTGTCTGAAAATTTTCTATTTCAGCAAAAGAAATTTATAAAAAATTCTTAAATAAAGAAAAAAATAAAAAAATGATTCTAGTGCAAACACTTACACTAAAAAGAAAAAGTCTTGTCAGACCATTTAGCGCTAGGCCAAAAAAAAATATCTGGATAAATATCCAGACAAACGCTCGGGAAAAAAATCGCCATCCATGCTCTAGCTCATCGCTAAGAGAACATTCTAAATCTAGTATCACTACTAGTCGCACTCCGAAAATAATCGCACTCTACAGCGCAATGTCGACGTCCTAAGACATCCAGACATGCAAAAATCGCCAGGGAAAAAACCTCGGCTCCTCGCCAAGAAAACACTCTGGTATATCGCCAGAAAAAAACCTCGGCTCCTCGCCAAGAAAACACTCTGGTATATCGCCAGAAAAAACCTTGGCTCCTCGCCAAGAAAACACTCTGGTACATCGCCAGAAAAAAGCCTCGGCTCCTCGCCAAGAAAACACTCTCTGTAAATAGTCCTCGACTACACAAAGTCTGCGTTCTAAAAGAACAAACTCGCCATTAACATAGTGAGCAGCTATAAAAGCTAACAATATCACTATAGGCACAGTGAATAGCTATAAAAGCTAAAATTCACCCTAAACACAGGGAATAGCTATAAAAGCTAAAATTCACCAAACTGAATGATCCTGCTTCACAAAGCAATGTTCACTAAGAACAGAATGATTAGTCTGCGCCCAACTAACATTCAAGGAAACATTCCCAACATAACTATGTGAGACAGCTAGTCTCGAAATAGGACCTCCCTAAAGTCATAATCCTAAATATAGGAGTCCATAAGCAAAACGACTCAAAATCTCGCATTTTGAGCACATGCCCTCAGGCAACCAACATACACTGAAATATATACAGAAATATATACAGAAATATATACAGAAATACATACAGGAGTTCAAATCCCAAACTCTTGGTTATGATAACTCCATACTGAGCTTGGTGAAAGCTCTTAGCAAAAGCTAATCCAATCTTCGGCACATCGCACCAAAGTGACAAATCTGCCTAGAAACATGAGCCGGGAAAAAACGCCCTCCGTCATTCTTCAGGGTGGCTACACAGAGATATAAAACTTAACCAGCATTGCGCTTCTCCAAGTTGCATGAAGAACCCTCGTGTACTGGTCTCGCCCTAGAACAACAACGAAAAAACATTCAATCCATCCCACATAACAGGAGACAAACACCTCACCACGATATACTGAATGGTGGAGACAATAAAATACAGAATTGGTGACCCTGGTGTCCACCAACAAAAGGGAGTAGATTATAGCATCCACTAAACTAAAACGGTGTCTACCACACCACCATAAGTCAAAAAAAAATTTAATCAATAGGGTGTTCCGAAACCCACTACTGCCAACAGCCTGTCACCACTAATAGGCTAATTGGAGCTGAGGTCGACTACAGTAGCTAGGCTCTCCTTTGGTTCAAATAGAAATAACCATTGGGTAACAAAACCCCTAAAGGTCCCAAAGGTCAAACGTTCACCCCCCATAGACTACCCTTCCAACCAGTCTGTTCCTCAGGAAGACTAACTTCCTGCCAAACGTCGTAACGGCATCTGTTAGCACCCGGTGCATCACAGCCTGTAAAAACAGATAACTCATGGGATACAACCTAAAAGGTTTACAAGGTTGACTTAACCAAGCTTCTAACGGAAATTTCCAAAAAACGAAAAAGAGCTTAAAAAGCTACATGAAGCAAAAATTTCTCAATATTTCGGTGGCAATGCAACAAAACTTTTGAAGACGACAAGAGCTTTTCCAGCTTAATCAGAAACAAGAAGAAAACATCGTTGACAGCTAAAATATTCGATCATGGTGTTTAATCGTCTCCCTAGACAATAGCCTCTAGAAGAAACTGCTACAGGTATCAGGCATAACCGTTTTCTGTCAGCCCAAACTTCTAGATTACCTCTTGGAAATCTAAAAATTCGGTTAGGAATCTTCCTTCACTGCGCTTAGCCTCTCTTAACAAGGTTCTCATCTCGGTATCAGATTTTGATCATTTCTTTGTGAAACGACTGTCTTACTTTGCTCTCGTCTCTTGTAAATGATCAGCCTTTAGTTCTCCTGCAGGACTTCAATTTCCTATCTATCTGATAGTATACCGAAAAAACTCAACTTACGCCTATGAGTCTATGCAAAAAAATTTAAAAAAGTTAGCGACTCAAAGGTAACGTTTAAACGGCTCTGAAAAGAAAAAAGTATACCCTCAGTTTGTCAATTCAGAAGAAGGTCTAAATCAAAATAATCCAAGTCTTAGACTTACTGGATAAACAAAATCAATTTACTCTTAATTGCACCCAACATATACCACTAAGGTAATAGAAATCCACCCACTCGGGTAACAAACTTTGAAATTGCTCATAAAAATTTTGACTCAACATCATACCACGCGAGCTACATCTTGCGCTTGTCCTAACTCAAGATCACTTTGGATTGCCTCTAATCAAAATTTCGCTTCCAAGTGTCAAGAACTGGATATTATTTGAGGTCTTAAGCAAATCAAATCCCGCGACCACCGACATACCAGTCTTATGATATATCCTGAGTATGACTCCTTCGCAAGCTCGCTAAACTGAGTCGATGCCTAACATCAACCACAATCAACCTAAGTTTGGGATATGGCCAATACCCAAAACCTTAGCATTAAACAATAAAAGTAAGCTATTCTCTGCTCAACTTTTATAACAGTCAAAAAAAACGAGGTTGTCACCTCCACAGAGCAACATCAAAAAATAAAGTAAAGCAATTAAGATAATGTAAATATAAATTATTCTTCTTCTGACAAACTTTCACTAGGGTTAGGTCCATTGAATGGCTTTAAGTCTTTAATATGCCATCGTCCTACTTTAGTCCCATCTAAATTAACTAAACCGTAAACTAAATCTGAAATCTTTTCTCTTATCACGCAATGCACATACTTAGGTACTAACTTAGATGTGAATTTATCAGCTGCACTGGAAAGAATTTTATTTTTTCGCCAAACGTGATCACCTATTTTAAAGGAAAAATCCCTTTTTCTAAGGTTGTAAGACTTACTGTTCCGTTCATAAGCCTTATGTATCTTACTACGCACGTCGGTGAAAATATCTTTTAAACCCTTTAAATTTTCGGCGTACGCACCCCTGTTACCCGGAATTATTTCGCTGTCAACATTGACATCCAAATCTAAATTTTTATAATACGATCCGGATAGAGGTATATGTCTGCCGTAAACTAAGAAAGACGGTGTGAACCCTGTTACTTCGTGTCTTGCGGTATTTATTGCTTGTTGAATTTTGGAAATATTGCCATCCCAAGTGTCATGTGAATCAACGTAACTTCTTAAAGCGGTCCCGATTGTTCGGTTATTACGTTCGACAAAATTACATTGTGGAGAGTACACGGGATTAAAACGGATATTAAAACTATAAGTTTCACTTAGGCTCTTAAAACTCTTAGAGGTAAACTGAGTACCGTTATCGCATATTAAGAGCGATGGAACACCGTGGATTAGAAAGACATTATTTTCCAAAATTCTCTCTATATGTCCCGCTTTAGAGCTTTTCAAAGGAAATAGCATGGTATACTTTGTAAACCAGCAAGAAACCACGAGGAGCCATTTATTTCCCCTTTTTGAACGTGGGAATGGGCCTACTAGATCAGCTGCTATGACTTGAAAAGGTTAATTAACCGTTTTCTCTTTTCCCATCAGTCCCATAGGTAGTGCATTTGGAGATTTCTGCGCTCCACATACTTCACAAGCCCTCACAAACTTTAAGATATCAAAACGCATTTTTGGCCCATAATACTGTTCCTGAACCCTGTGAAGAGTTTTATAAAAACCAAAATGACCAGAAGTAGGAGGAGTGTGACACATGTCTATAACTTCCTCTCTCTGTGGTTTAGGAACTAGTATTTTCCACTCGGGTACATTAACTTTTAAATGCAACTGGTTTGGGATAAACTTGTACACGAAATCATTTTCCACCTTCCACTGCGGAAAATTTTGAGGAAATTCTTTAATTTGCTGCCGTAAATTATCGTACCATGGATCTATACGATCTATGTCTACTGTATCAATTCTTACGCCAATCTCTGCATTAAAACTGTTTTCGTCCGCTGTATGATCTGGGATTCTTGACAAAGCGTCAGGAATAACATTGTGGACTCCTTTTCTATGAATTAAATTAAATGTATGTTGTCTCAGCCTAATCGCCCAACGCGCTAGTTTGCCACTAGGGTTTTTAATAGAATTAAGCCACAATAAACTATAATGATCTGTTATGACCGTGAAAGGAACACCTTCTATGTAAGGTCGAAACTTTTCGATGTTAAAGAGTACTGCTAAACATTCTTTTTCAACAACCGAATAGTTACGTTCAGCCTTTGATAAAGTTCTACTGGCATACGCTATCACTTTTTCCTCACCATTGATTTTCTGTGTTAGGACGCCCCCTAAACCGGTATTAGAAGCATCACTAGAAATATAAAAACTGTTGGGAAAAATCTGGTTGGGATAAAATGGGAGCTGAAACCAATAGCTCTTTAATCTTTATAAAAGATTCTTCGGCTGCCTTTGTCCAATCTATCGATTGTCCTTTTTTTCGTCCTTTCAAAAGATCATTAATAGGCGACAACAAGGTAGAAAAATTCTAGATAAAACGTCTGTACCATGAATACATTCCTACGAAGCGCTTAACTTCCGTAGTATTAGTAGGTCTCGCATAATTAACCATGCTTGCTACTTTATCCGGATCGGTACGCAAGGAATTTGAGCCTACAATATAGCCTAAAAACTTTAGAGAAGTTTTGAAAAAATCACATTTGCTCAAATTTATCGTCAGTCCGGCTTCTTTCAATTTATTTTTTACTTCTTTAAGTAAGCGTATATGCGATTCGAAGTCTTCCGATGTTACTAAAATATCATCTAGATAGGTAAAAATATGTGGCTCATATTTCGGACCAAATATAGCGTCCACTAAACGTTGCTGAGTTTGAGCAGCGTTCTTTAGACCAAACGGAATAGTGACGAACTGAAATAGACCTCGGCCTACTAATGCAAAAGCGGTCTTTTCCTTAGAGGATTTGTCCTAAGGAATTTGCCAGAAAGCCTTTCTAAGGTCTATCGAAGATACATACTTAGCATTCCTGAGTGATGTCAAAATTCTATCGATGTTCGGTAATGGATAGTTATCAAATTTGCTGACCTCGTTGAGCTTTCTTCCGTCATAGCTTAGACGATGTCACTCCGAGTGTCAACATTTCGTCTAACCCCTTATTTAATACCTTTGACATATACGGAGACATGGCGAAGGGCCTTGTCTTTACAGGACTGGCATCAGCCGTATCTATAGACATGGTGATTTTATTCGTTCGGCCTAACCTATCTTTACTACTTATTTCATTGAAAGAGCTTATTACTTTTTCTGCTTTTAAGCGTTCCGTCCGCGAGAGATCATCTAGGGTACATAGACGCGAGAAAAGGTTTTCTAAAGAACTTTCTGAATAACAATCTTTAAAACTTGTTTGAGAATTGACTTCTAGGGACTGTGGATACCACGAATTATTTTTTAAAATTTACTAAAAATTCCGAATTTTTGTGCAAAATCACATCCTAAAACCAAAGTATGTGATAGAGAAGGTACTACTAGAGCAGAGATTACTAAACAATGACCATTGCAGACTAGCGGCAACTCAACCGTACCTAAAACTTTTAGACAGCTGCCATCTGCAGTGGTAACACTTCTATTTTTGACATGGCATATTTTTTATACTTAAACGACTTAAAATTTTAATACCATTCTGACCTACAACGGAGGCATTTGCACCAGAGTCAAATAAAGCCGAGAAATGGACACCTAATAGATTTATCTTGATATGCGGTCTGTTATCTAAATATTTATGCACGAATAAAGGAGACATGTGACCATTTGGAGAAGCAGGAGTTTTAACTTGAGAAGGAGAACTTTTATTAGACTTAAAAAAAAATCTTAAACTTTTTGTAACTATTTAGTCCAATCTGATCTATTGGAATATTTCTTTACTTAAGATCCTCGTTAGAATCTTTCTTTTATCTGCGACCGGACGTTCTGAGAAAGTACGACGGATTTTCAGTTCATAGTCTACTTCATTTTCCAGTAGGTGATTGACTTTAAAATTGAAGGCTTCCCTGATAAATGTATAAAAATTTAAAAGAATTGTTTAAAAAGTCGTAAAAATATTTTTCCTGTGCTCCCAATAGTCAAAATAAAATCATGTAAAGGCAACTAAAATATGTAAACTTCTTTACCAAACATTTAAAAAAGTATTGCCTTGTATTAAAATTCCTTTACTAAATATGTTAAGAATTTTCAACAAAAAATCTCCAAATACCGTTCCGTATCAGCAAAGTATTTTTAATATTCATGCAAAATATAGGTGAGAAAAAAACGTACCGTTTTTTCTTCAGTTATCCGCAAAGTAAATCTAACAGTGCAAAAAAATTAAAGTAGACCAGCACATCCGCTAATCTGAACTATAAAGGTAGCTTTTAAGGAAAAAGCAGGGATCACTTAAATTAGAGTCAATTAACAAAATTCAAATATCTATACCACCATCAGATAAATTGAAATAAAAAATTCTACAAATTTCCTGCTTTTGTCTTACTGCTTTAATGTAGTTTCGTTTAATAAATATTATGAAATAAAAATATCTGCAAAGTTAGAGCTTTTACTTTGTTCGAAAGCTAGTGCACTGAACCCTTTAAAAAAATAAAATTCCAAAAGCCCCGCGTTGACAGCGCTATTTTTGTAAGGTGTTAACTTGCCCGCACTTTTGTACCCTGTGAAAAGTTGTTTGTCCCACGCTTGAGCGCAATTTTCTTGCAGCCCCCCACGCTTTAATTTCTGATAATGAATTGAGTGACTAATGATTTTAAAAGAACTAAAGAAATTAAACAAACCCTAGCTCAGTTTTCCTTGGTAGAGAGATATGGGTAAGAGATAATTTTTGTACGTCTTTTCGGAATTTTTTTTCTATTTTTTAAAAAGCTTTAGCTGTACAAATTTTGGGCACCATTCATTTTAAAATAGAAAGGATCTAACTCCAGCTAAAAAAATGAAAAAATACTGAGAGGGTGTTCTGTTGGTAAATAAAAAAATCAGCTTGGTACAGCCGTTCTTATCCTGAAAAGTAAGATAGGTATTCAGTGAGACACTAGCTTTAATCAACAAAAAGAAAATTTATTCATGTTTTTAAAAATAAAAAGTTCTAACCTTTGCAGTTTTACAGCATTACTAAAAAATTTTAGCCTAACAGGTAGTTATGACATTTAAATTCCAAACTCTGACTACTCCCGAGGACGAAAAATAGTGCTTTTCACTTCACTTTTTAGTCAGTTCGAATTGCTGTTAAGGCACTACTCAGGGATAAGTCTATGGAAGGATGTTTTTGGTAACTTACTGTTTTGATTTCGGCTTCGATGGAACACGACCGATTTCACACTTTTCTAGTAAACACTTAGAGAGCCCACTACGGTTTTTCGTTAAAAAAACTTGTGCTTTATTTAGCTTTCATGATTGTAGTTATGAGCCTTTACTGCAGCTCTGTCGAAGGAAGCCTACTTGGCGGCTCCGATGAAAATTAGCCTCGCTACGGCTTGATGGTACCCAGCCTACTTGGCGGTTCGGTGGAAATGAACCTCGATCCGAATCCTCCGGACGCTTAAATAAGCCGTGGGCCTTCCTCGGTCATATCGCGACGCCGGAACCAAAAATCCGGATACACATTTTCAACCAATCGGCGTGCCGATAGATTTGGTCAGAAACCCGCACCGCACACTAATACACCGAACGGCTTGGAATCTCTTATTAATATACCGTTCGATACAAAAATGAAAATAAGTACAATTTGAAGTGAAAAATCAGTAACATTACATGGTCTTAAAATCTAGGAAAAAATGAATGTTACAATATATATATATATATATATATATATATATATATATATATATATATATATATATATATATATTGTAAGGAAAAATAAAAATGCCTTTGCACCAAGAAAAGAAAAATTTGGCAGGGGATATACAGTAGTAGTTCAAAATAATATACAGGATATCATGAAAATCGTTTAATATATTGAAATGGGTGACTCCTGGAAAGGCACACCCAATACTTATTTTAAATAAATCTGTAAACATAAATAAAAAAAAAAGAACATTGCGCTGCCCTTGCCACAGCTAAGATGATCATGGCCGAGAGAGAGCGTGAATTTTTAATGCAGGTTGAAGGGAAATGACACACCGGTGTCAGCGACAATCTAACCTTCAGATCTCTTTGGCGACAAAACGTTTTGTTTATGTAGAGAAAAGAATTACGAAAAAATGTTTTGTTCGTGAGTACACCAAGTTGGTAATGCAAAAAGTGTTTTATCGATATTGGCAAAGTTGAGTGACAGTTTGAGCTTCTGACACCACAAAACACTAAAAACATCCCAAACAACAGTAGACCAATAAAAGAAGCATCGGGCGAGCGACGTAACGGTCGAGGACGTCGCGGGAAATGGCAGCTCGACCAAAACGATGAAGACCGGGCAACTGACGATGGACCTGCCAAAAGTGTTGTGCCGGCGAGTATGCCGACACCCACCAAGGCGGGAAAATCAAGGCAACGCATGAGTTATACTACAGGAACAAACGAACACACCATGCGTTGCTTTGACAAAATCACAAGTCCTGACAAAGAAACCACTGAGAAGGGAATTACTCGCCGCCTAGACCCACCAACATCAATCCCAAACGCAACCGACGAAGTATTTAATCAAAAACTCCCGCAACGACAAAGAAATCCCAACAGCAAAAAACCAAAATTCAAACGGCAAATAAGAATAGAAAACAAAATCAACAACATCAGGAGATATCTAGGACACCTTACCCAGTTTATCAACTGGAACGTGTCCAAACGAGTCACACAGAGTATAAACAAGATCAAGTCCGGGTCTCCCAACAGAACACTGCCAGAAATCCTGGATATTCTGAAACAAAAATTATCCATATATGCCGCAAGACTCCGTAGATACAAAGAACCAAACGAGAGGAAAGATACCAACAACCTCTTCCGAAGAAGCCAAACACAGTTCTACCGGAAAACTATGCACAGCAAACAGACAGCAGTGACCGAACCACCAAACAAACAAGAACTCACAGATCATTGGAAAGGTATCTGGTCAGAACCCAAACTACCCAATAATAACACCCCCTGGATCAAAGCCAAAGAAGGCAAAGATAAACATGTGACAGAACAGGAAAATTCCACATTAACTACTGTGGGACCAAAGAGCATGATGAGGCGCCTAGATGCAAGAAGTTCCGGAGGTAGAATGGCCCCCCCGTTCGGATCTCCGGGTGGGGGCTGGTTCGGAGGTGTCGACTTGCAGACATCATAATTTTAAGATAGATTTTTGCAACATACGAGGTATAAACTCGAACATAAATTCAGTCATCAACACCTCCAATCAAATAAACCTCATGTACTCGCTCTATGTGAAACCAAGGTCAGTCCATCGACCAGCACGGTCAACTATCTTTATCCTGGGTACGACTTCTATTCCCGATTTAGGCGTAACTTTGGAGTCTGTCTTTTTGTCAGAAGCGACCTCTCTTGTCAACGAGAAGAAGCTCTGGAGCCCCCAAACTTTGATGTTATGTGGTTAAAAATAACGATTCAACAAACCACAAGGTTCATCTGTATCCTGTATCGACCACCAAGTGATACCAATTTTCGAACACTTTTCGCTTCTCTTGCAGACACCATCGATCATTTACAAAGTAACTATCCAAGTGCCGAAATTGCCATCCTGGGCGACTTTAATGTCCACAATATCAACTGGCTTAAATATTCAAATACTACCGACGAACAAGGTCGTGAAGCTGAATCATTCTCAATCAGTTATGGCTTAACTCAGCTTATTGACGAACCAACACGGATCCCTGATCGAGACGGGGAGTTCGCCAGTCTTCTTGATCTGTTTTTAACTACCAATCCGGAGATTTACACGGTCACCGTAAATCCGCCGTTAGGTTCTTCCGACCATAAACTGCTTTCGACATCGAGTATCCTGCCAATCAGTGACAGAGAGGCGCCTAGGCCGCGCAAGATTTGGCACTACAAATCTGCTAAATGGGAAGATCTCATGGAATACTTTCGAACTTTCCCTTGGATGGACGTTTGTTTTCGATCCGATAACCCATCTGACTGCGCCAGGGTGGTCTCCGATGTTATTTTGGCTGGTATGGAAGCTTACATCCCTTTTTCGAAGAAATGCTCCTCCAACGGCAAGCCTTGGTTCGACCGAAAATGCAAAGAAGCTGTTGCTTCTAAACATATTGCCTACCGACAATGGCGTGAAAATCCTAACACCGTAAATCGTAACATCTTTGTTCATGCCCGGAACAGATGCAAGGGAATTATCGACGAAACCAAGGAGGCACACAATCAACGAATTAGAAACAAACTTCTCGCTTGTCCCAACAATTCCAGGTCCTTTTGGGCAGTCGCTAAGGCAGTTAGTCAAAATTTTACCAAATCCACCATACCACCACTCACACAGCTAGATTCCATTGCAACCACACCTGTTGAGGGAGCGAACTTGTTGGCTGAACTCTTTGCTTCACATTCTACTGTCGATTTCTAAGGAAAAACACTACCTACTATTCCCATATTGCAGTCAAGGATGCCCGATGTTGTCTTCAGACAGCGCATCATAAAGCGTATTTTAATGAAGCTAGACACCAAGAAGGCTTCTGGCGCTGACGGAATACCTGCCATAGTTCTCAAAAACTGTGCAAGGGAACTAACACCAGTTTCTGTAGACTTTTTAACCTATCCTACAGAAAGGGAATATTTCCGTCCTGCTGGAAATGTGCCACGGTTCAGTCGATACCTAAAAAAGGTAAGAAGACCTTGCCAAATAACTACCGACCAGTTGCACTGCTTTCAATAATATCGAAAGTCATGGAAAAGGTTATCAATGAGCATCTTCTAAAATATCTTGAACGATTCAATATTATTAGCGATCACCAATATGGTTTTCGTAAACATAGATCAACAGGAGATCTTCTGACTTATGTAACACATGTTTGGAACAACGCAATTGAACACTTTGGAGAATCTCGAGCGGTTGCTCTTCACATATCCAAGGCATTCGACCGTGTTTGGCACGATGGACTGTTGGCTAAGTTACGCTCTTATGGTATGTCTGAAAGGTTCTGTTTGTGGCTCTCATGTTTCCTCAGAGAGCGTTCTTTACGAGTGGCAGTCGACGGATTTCTTTCTAACACCCTCACTATCAACGCCGGTGTGCCCCAGGGCTCCATACTGTCTCCTACTCTCTTTCTCATTTACATTAACGATCTGCTGGAAAAGACCGGGAATCCAATCTATAGCTTTGCAGATGACAGTACGCTTGTCTCTTCATTCACCTTGAACGCTCGGACATCGGCTGCTCAGGCGAATATCCGCAGACAGCAGGAGGTCGTTCAACTTAACAAAGACCTGGAAGAAATTCTATCTTGGGGTGACAGTAACCAAGTGGAATTTAACGCCACAAAAACCCAAGCGGCAGTTTTTTCTAAAAAAGTTAACGTTGCTGAACCCGACATAGTTATGTCGGGGCACTCCATTCCCCTAGCATCGTCGCTCAATTTGTTGGGGGTTAGTTTGGGAGCAAATATGTCTTGGCATGAACATGTTGCAGGCATAGCAAGGAGAGCTTCTCAAAAGTTGGGAATATTATTTAGAACCAGAAAGCTTTACACCCCACAACAACTGTTAATTCTTTACAAAGCCCAAATTCGACCAACTATGGAATACTGCTTCCACGTTTGGGGCACCGCTCCCAAACATACACTGCATTTGTTGGATTCTGTTCAGAGAAGAGCGGTTTCGTCTGATTGGGGACCCGGATTGACCGGCGGCCTTGATTCGCTGGAACATCGAAGAACGGTTGGCGACTTGAGTCTGTTCTACAAGTATTTTCATGGAAGGTGTTCGAAGGATGTAACCCGCTTAATTCCTCCCAAAGCGGTGCATGTTAGAAATACACGCCGCGCTGGTGCTTCGCATCCGTATGAGGTTCAGCTTGTTACTCCGCGTACAACGCTTTTCAAGCAATCTTTTATATGGAGAACGTCATCCCTTTGGAATAATTTGCCCAGTGCTGTGTTTCCCACCGAGTACAATTTACAGCGATTCAAGAACAACGTGAATCGCTTTTTCCCGCACTCGTGCCGCTCCTGGAGCTCTTTAGGGACTTCCCTGCAGCACGTGTGCTAGACCCATAAATAAAAAATAAATAAAGTTGGTTCAGGTTAGCTCAGGTTGCAGATAGCAGGGAAAACTTAACAGAGATCTGAGAGAAAGTCTGTCTTGTGACAGTAACCAACAAGAACCTGACATAGTTATATTCGGACACTCTGTTCCATTAGCATCGCTATTCACCTTGCTGGACTTATTGCATGTATAGCAAAGAAAGTTTTTCCTAGCTCGAAATATTATTGCCTGCTAGCAAGCTATGTACTCCACAACAGCTTTTAATCCTATGTAGAGCACAAATTGGTATGGAATACTGCTCCTAAACATTTTCTAATTTCGTTAAGTTTTATCTAGAAGAAAATTATTCGGTCGATTGGGGACCCGAACTAGGAGCGATGATTGACTCACACAATGACAAGTCAGTCATCGTTCCTGATGATAGTAACATGGTTAGCAAAACTTACGACGAGCGCAAAAATAAATTGTTTGGTGTAGTGGTGATAATTCTTGTGTAGTGTCAATGTTCCAAAGATCTCAAATTCTCAAAGTCTTGATTTAAAATATATGCTCATTATCATCATCATCATCATCATCAACTTATACTGTACACTGCTGGATGAAAGCCTCCCTCGAATTTGCCACCTTTTTTTGTTCTGGGCCACTTGTACCCAATTTCCAGCCACTCTCTTCAAATCATCAGTCCACCGAGTTCGTGGTCTACTCCTACTGCGATAGGCTTCGGATTTCTGTAATTTTTTTTGTCCGTCCGTCATTCATCCTTAAACCTAGCCCTGTTCCATTTAAGATGAGAATGAATTTGACTGCGTCTTGTACTCCCGTTTTTTTCTTGATAATGTGATTTGGGATATGGTCTTTAAGAGTAACGCCTAACATTGATCTCTTCATGTTTCATATTTTGTTGATTTTTTCTTCGTAAGTGTGAGAGTATTGACTCCTTACGTAAGAACGGGTAGTACGCATGTGTGAAAAACTTTTTTTAAACACATCAGAAGATTAGATTTAAATATATAGCCAAGTTTGCCATATGTCGTCCAGGAGAGGCCTATTTTCCGCTGATTTTCATATGTTTGGTTGTCTCGTCCTATGCTGACTTCATGTCCTAGGTATTTATATCGGTGTACTTGCTCGATCTCTACGTTATTCAGTTTTATAGTGTCGTTTAATACGAGTCTTTCAAAGGTGATTTAAGTTTTCACCGTTAAAGTTACTCATTTTTTTCTAGTTTATTGATTGTAGCATATTTTCTAGAAGTGTTACGAAAAGCTTGGAGAGAGCGTATAACCCTGGCATACTCCTCTTGATTTGAAATTTTCTGGTGGATTGGTTAGTTTGTGTTTTTACATTAGCGGTGGCATTTTCATATAACATATGTATTTATTTACACTGGAGTACACTGGAGTCTCTGCTGGTTTACAGAATCAAAAGCCTTTTCGAGGTGCACTAATGTAAGCATCAGAGCCTTATTATATTCTATACATTTTTCGATGAGGACTTTAACTGTAAGCAGATGGTCGTTTGTTGTATACCTTATGCGAAAACCTGCCTGCTCTTTTAATAAATAGATATATATATATATATATATATATATATATATATATATATATATATATATATATATATATATATATATATATATATATATATATTTATAATAAATTAACAAATAATTATAGTTAAGAAAATCGCAACGTCAGTGGGGAATGCCCACGTAGAGATATGTTAAATATTGAAAACCTAGGAAACAGAAAGGCGACGACACTTGATCAATATAAGTCAATTTAACACTGATAGACGATTATGTATATTAAAAATAAATACATAATTTAAATTATTAATTATTAAAAATGATTAAAAATTAAAAAAAAATCCTTTAGGCTTTTTCGTTTTAATCTTTTATTTTTTTTTTTAATGAAGACAATATTATTGGTCAAATTGATTAGTGTAGATTTTTCTGTGAATATGAATTATTGCTTATCTGATGATACCTTGTTGGAAGAAACATGTTACTGTCTTAATTATTAAAGAATTCTTATGGCTGAAGCCGTGACTGGATTGTTTCTTTCATGGTTGTTAACAACATTCATGGTACATGTAACACTAATTACATTTTTTTTTTAATTTTAGGAGTGCAAGTGCATGTAACGGATTTAGTGGCGTATGTAGAGCAACTATTTAAGAATTATTGATTTTTATTAAGCCAATAACTGTTAGTAAGTAAGTCAAATTAATATGTTACTGTGTAATTATAATTAAATTTAAAAAAAAATACTTACTTTATCTATTAATTAATATTTTAAGATTTTTTTTAATACAATTGAGTTGGTGAAAAGAATAATAGCCGATTAAAAGATAAGGTGAGGCTACAACGGTGTTTTGAAACACAAAAAGATATGCGCGTTTATATTATCATTACTATTTTAAAATTACTGATAGGATTCAAATTTTGCTGGTAAATTAGCAGAAAAAAAAACGACTGTAAATTACCGGTATATTACCGATAATTTTACCAATTCATTACCAATCATCGCTCCTGATGAAGCTAACATAGTTAGCGAAACGCGCGTCGAGAGCAAAAATTAAGTGTTTGGTGTAGTGGTGATATATACTGAGTAATACCAATTCATCTTAAATTAATTTTTTTGTCATTCTTTTTTTGTCGCGATATTGTGTAATAATTGCATATAAATGCTACTGATTTCAACAGGTTGTCTCTCTCATCAGAATAAGAAACCACGTCCAGCCAAATAAAGTGATATGTCCCGTTTTTTGTTCGAGAAAACCAAGGTTGTACAATTTTTTTGAAGAAAGTAGATAGATAGATAGATATATTTCATGCCGTCTTCGCGTATCGTATATACATCTCAATAACATTTGTTTGTGATATTGTGGTGGAAGAACTAATAATAAATCAAGTTAAAAAAGTTATAAATAATTTTAAAAAATCAAGTTCAACTAGTTTTGACGAGGTTTAGGTTAAATAATTAATGTAACAACTACCTCTAGGATCGTAGATATGGGTGGTAGTTTGGATGAGCAGAGTCCAAAGATAAAGCAAGTACGTGGAGAAATGGAGAGTTAGTGTGAAAGAAATGACCTTATTTTCAATGCTCAAAAAATAGTTTATATTGATATATTTAATCGGAAATCAATTCGTCAACTTTTAACTTAAGAGTGATATTTATTTTACTAAACAAATAATTATCGTTTGTTGACCTTGCTAATTAGGTTGTAATAAGTGCCTGCATTTTGTAGCAAAGTATAGGTTAACAGGAGGAGCAATATTTTTGAACTTCCTTCTCACAAAACGTCATTTTTTAAAAGATGTTCTTTATACAAGTAATTGTATAAAATTGTATAACATGTTACCGGGTACAATTAGGACAAAGAAAATACCGTTATTTCAGACACATTTAAAAATGTTCCTCATTGAAATTGCGTTTTTTCTATTAATGAATATTATTGATTTTCTCGTTTTCAATAAACGATAGTAATTTGTTTATTCTTGACATTAACAAGAAAATTTCATGCCAACCGAAAGTTGTGAGTATCAGAAATTGTTATCAAAATTTGAAACTCGACAACTAAAGCGAAAGATCCGTATCTCGAAAACAATTAGATTTTGACATGTACTTCTGGGTTGTCGGTTAGATCTCACATTCGGTAGTTTTTGTTCAAGTCGTTATGACTGAGTATGGTTTTGGAGGAATTTGAATTTGATTGTAACTATAAAAAAATTTGCGTCTGAAGTCCAAATTTTATAGTTTCTATCGAAAACTGCAGGTGCTTAAGATGCAAAGAACAAACCAGTAGTTTAACTGAACTGAGCTAGATGACGTACTACTGCACGAATGTTAAAATGAGAGTCGTTTTAACGCAGATGATTGGCAAATTGTCAAGTTTGAGGGTACCTCAATAGACCCTTCGATTAGTTGCACATACAACCTCGGACATTCTTTCTTAAAGAAATAATAATAATATTCCATTTCCATTTTGCGCTAGCCTTATCAAAAAAACCAGCATGGATTGTCTTTGGTTTCTGTTAGAGCCAACATTCCTGAATCTAGCACTGACTAAAGCACGACCATCTGACCACGTATTGTACGATGGAAAGTCGGAAAATTACTGCGCCTAATTTTTCAGTAGACAGCCACCCCATTTTCAGCACATGTTCGCTTGATACACTGAGTGTCGTTTTAAAAGGTTTTATTTGGATATTATATATATATATATATATATATATATATATATATATATATATAATTTAAAAATATATATGTATATATATATATATATATATATATAAATATATATATTATATATATATATTTATATATATATATATATATATATATATATAATATATATATATATATATATATATATTTATATATATATATATATATATATATATATATATATATTTTATACATATTATATATATATATATATATATATATATATATATATATATATATATATATATAATAAATATATATATATATATATATATATATATATATATATATATATATATATATATATATATATATTTTTTTTCTCATTAATTTTAATTAATGAATCTTTTCAGTTGCTTCCCATAACTTTCTAGGTAAATCAGGATTCCTTGCAGTTCTATATCTGTTCACAACTTGACATTCCGCAAAGTGCTGCCCGGAAAGATGTTCTATTTTCTTGTTAACACTGCAGTAAATGGTTGTTTGAGCGCCTTCTAGTACATTCTAAAAATAAAAAAACAACATATGAGGTTGTTTAACTGATAATACTAGGTTGCTCAGAGGAAGTGATTGAAAATCCGAAAATTATTATTTTTTGGTTAAATTTGGAGTTCGTCATTTTGGAGTGTGACTCTATAAATGATAACTATGTGACTAAAGACTAAAACAGGAACATGTAAGTAATATGTTTTATTCTTATTGTATGTGTCATACAGTTTTTTTTAAACATATATATATAATATATATATATATATATATATATATATATATATATATATATATATATATGGGTTTAACTGTATACATACACAAGTAATATATAACAATTATACAACTAAGTGTTGTGTTCCCATTCGCCTTCTCCAAACCATGTCCAGAGTCTTTGGGCCATCTTGTATCGTTCATTCTGAGTAGGTGTCCAAACCATTTTAATCCTCTATTTTCTATTCTTTGTATAATTGTTTCTGTTGCTGCTGTTCTATTGCGTATTTCTTGGTTTGTTATGTGCTGGAATTTGGACACTCCGGCGCTTCTTCTCAGGTAATCCATCTCTATCGTCGTTATTTTTCTTTTATCCTCTTCTTTCATTACCCACAGTTCACTACCATAACTTAAAACCGATTCTACCATTGTTCTTCCAATTCTCTTTTTGTTTTGTGTAGTTATGTTTTGATCCCACCATACTGAGTTAAGAGCTCCTATGATCCTCGTGGCTTTTTGTATTTTATTCTGTATTTCCTTTTTACCTATACCATTTTTGTTGTCAGTCAGTACTCCTAGATATTTAAATTCCTTGACTTGTTTGACATGTGTATCGTTGTTAATTAAGACATCAAATTCTATTTCCGAGTTCACAACCATATACTCCGTCTTTTCAAGGCTCACCTCTAGTCCCCATTCCTTGTAGTCTATGTATAATCTCTTCAATACATGTTCCATATCGAATGCATCTTGTGTTATTATTACTTGGTCGTCTGCAAAGTTTAACGATAATAGGTGTTTATCACTAATGGGGATGCCCATGCTTTGGCAAGTGCGGTTCCATTTCTTTGGAGCGTTGTCTACAAATATATTAAATAAGATTGGTGAAAGGCAACACCCTTGTCTTAGACCTTTTGTAATGTGGATACCTTCCGAGAGATAGCGTCCTTGTTTCACATATCCTATATTTTCATTATATAACTCTTTTATTGTTGTTATCATCCCTTCTTTTATCCCTACTGTTCTCAAGACATGCCAAAGTGTATTTTCTCGGTACACTATCGTATGCCTTCTTAAGATCTATAAAGGTCATTTGTATTTCGTCATCTTTTTGGATCTTTTTTTCTATCAATTGTTGTAAAGTAAACAAGTTGTCTATACACGACCGGCCCGGAGTAAATCCGCTTTGGTTTTCGGATATCTTTCCTTTAATTGTTTCTCTTATTCTATTCTGCAATATTTTACCGTATAGTCTGTTCATAGTGCTTGTAACGCATATACTGCTATAATTATTAGGGTCTTTTCTATTTCCTTTTTTATAGATTGATGAAATGTAACTTTTTTTCCATTCGGTAGGTGTTCTTCCTTGTGATATACAATTATTAATTAAGCTAATTATTGTTCTCCACATGGTTATACCTCCATTTTTAATCATTTCTGCAGAAATATCACCTGATCCCGCCATTCCATTCTTCATCGTTTATAGATTTGCTTGTACTTACTCCATGGTTATTTCGTCCCAGTCCTTTCCCTCTGTGTCTTCTGATTCATTGTCCTCTATACTAAGGAATTCTTGTATATATATATATATATATATATATATATATATATATATATATATATATATACATATATATATATATATATATATATATATATATATATATATATATATATATATATATATGCTGTGGCGAAGCCAAGGAGGAGCCAGGGCAGGCATATGAATCTTTCTTTCCTTATGGATGTTGAAAATAGCGCTTTTTTGGAATTATGGCTTTATTTTTTTTATTCAGGAAAGTTTGTAAAGTTTTATTGTCAGTTTTTAAATTTCTATTGTTCGAAAGGGTTTTTTTTTTTTTTGTGAAAAATCTTACCCTCTGGCCATCAATTTTGAGTTTACTGTGGTGGGAATGATCTATAGAGTTCCAGTGACAAAGAGTATTTTTTCTTTAAGAAGATCCGCCCCCCTAGTTATCAATTACCCTCCCCCATTTGTCGATTTGCGCCCTCATCCATTTCCTTTTACCTTTAAAGGAACCTAACTACGCCACTGATGGTAAGTTTTGCCTTACAAAGAAATTTATTAAATAAAATCTTGTGTAGACAAATGAATTATTATTTACAATCTTTTTAAAAGAGTACCTACCACAAAATGTGTAAGCTACTCTCGTTTAAAAAAACCTAAAATAATATTAATATTACACTTGCAGGCAAAGAAGTCGGTTAAAAATAAGCGAGCATTGCTTCCACTTTGCTTAATTTAGTATACATACTTATTATATTTTGTGTATTTACAATTAATTATATATTTCTCACATTTCTTTCCCGTTTTTCATATAGAGTAAAAACAATGAAAATTTTTTGCTAATTAATATTTTTTTATGAGTAGATAGGTATTAACTATTTAAGTTTAAGAAAATATATTATTTCGTACTTTTTATTACTTTTTTGAAGTCGGTTAAATCTGTTTTAATTTTAGTTTCGTTTAAATCATCAGAGACAAGTTCATTAACGATTCTGGTGAAAATTCGCATGTAACGAAATGTTAGAAGATACTACCTATCTCCGATTTAAAATTACTAAGTAAATTTCGTTAAAAATAAGAAGTTGATCATATACTTTCCATTTAACGGGTAATTATAAAATGTTGCTACTACTTTCATTAGAAAGAATATCCTGACAAACCTCAATATACAAATATTCATGATTCCATCCATGTTATTTTTGTACAGTTCGGTGCCCCATTATCATGACTTTAACCACAGATGCATAAAGAAAGAACAAAAATTTCACGCAAAATGCAATCGCCTTGGCAGAGAACAACCCTTTGTGTGATTTTTTCGAGACTAGGTAGCATAATATTTAAAAACTTACTTTTCTTTTATTCTTAATGAGTATATATATTTTAAAAACAGTACAAAAATAGTATTGTAATTAAAATGTGTCCTTTAATCGTTTAAAGTAGGCACGGAATTTCCCAGGGTTATGGTTGCTTGATAAGTTTTTTACCGAAAGTCATAGAGTGAAAGAATTTGCGAACGCGAAACTTTTCATTGACAATGTCGTACATTGTAAGGCTCCATTTGTTTACATCTAATAGCAATCCACGATTAACAGTGGACTTAAGGAAGGGTGACTGGAAATAATGAGTTACGATTTGGTTGAATGTGTTGTCAGATTTTTGAAATTTAAAATATTCAATGGTTCAGCGTCTTTCGCAGTAATATTAAAGTAAATAGTAAAATTATCGTGCATAGTTTTAGCTAATAGAGAAGAAAGTAAATAACATTATATTTATAAGAAACAGCTGAGTATTTTCTAAATTTGTACTTTGATAAGTTATATGTCCGGTCCTGGTCGAAAGTGAGAGAACACGTGTAAATATCTCGGAGTGAGAAAAGTGAATTTCTAGTGAAAATAAGAGTAAAAAAATTCAGGAGAGAGTATAATTATTCCAATAATGACGAGAGGAAAAGGTATGCATAATATCTGAGAGAAAATACAATAAGGAAAGCAGGAAAATATAATAAATACCTTGCTATATACACTAGGTTAACAATCAGCTGTGCGGGAGAAGATCATTACTTTAGATGGGTCGACCAGAGCGGTGGATCTTATCGCCTGCAACAGCAAAAACACAGGGACGGCTTAACGAAAATGGAAGGAGCATTAACAGAAATTCTTGAGAGGCTGGCGAAATGCAAAAGGGGAATATATAGAATGGAAAGCAAGATCGACAATACACATGAAGAGATGGGCAGACTTAGGAAAGAAAATGAAAAATTAAAAGTTGAAAATCTAATGCTGAAGGAATCAACAAAGATTCAAGGAACGAGAATAGGGCTGCTGGAGAGGGAGATAAGGAAAAGGAAGGTAGTTATACAGGGCATAGAAAAAGTAAGGAATGAAGACGAAGAGCAGATTAAAAATAAAGTGAGAGATGTCTTTAATAAACTACAAACGAAAATAGAATTGGAGAATGATATAGCAGGAATGGAACGAATAGGGAAGGAAAGAGATAAAAAAGGCATATACTAATGGAAGTAAGAACGTGAAACCAAAAAATGGAAATTCTTAAAAAAGAGTAAGCTAAAAGCAACAGAAGTATATATTAACAACGACTTCCCGAAAGAGATACAAAATCAGAGAAGAGGATTAATAAGATATATGAAAACAGCAAGAGAACAGGGACAGGAAGCAGCATTAATGTACAATAAATTGAAAATGAGTGGAAAGCTATATACATTGAACCAGATGGATGAACTGGAGGAAGAACCGGGAAATGAATCAAAAGAACAGGTGAACAAGGCACAAACATCAAAAAGAACTATTAGCGAAAGATTACCTAATGAGACAGGGAGGAAGGAGGAAGAAGAAACGACGTACAAAGTGATAAGAAGTATAACAAACACTAGGAAGAATGCAAGAAACTATTAGGAAATGAGAAGAATAAGTGGACAGGAAAAACGCAATGAGTAAGGAAACGACAACGGAATCTCTAAATAACCAAAACAAAGAAAAGATAGGAACAGTGAATATCATAGCATAAGAAGATAAGGATAGAGAGAAAAAATACAAAGATAGCAACATGGAATATAACGTCATTGACTGGCAAAAAATATCTCCGGACGATAGCAGGAAAGAAATTGGAGGGAAACTAGTGCAGGAGTCAATAATACAAAAATTGAGAAGAAGGAATTGCAATGGTATGGGCATGCACTAGGGCTGGACAGCGACAAAATACCGAAAAGAATACTGGAAATGAAAACAGCGAGAGGCGAAAAAGAGGAAGACAAAGACTAACTTGGATGAGGGGCATGTAATAGGAAAGCAAAGGGGAAAACGATAAAAAAATGAACAAACTGTTGATCGACAGGGATAAGTGGAAGGACTGGATAAAAAGGATGGAACCTACAATTGCAGATACATAGACAAATTATTATCCTACGCCCGGTAGGGTAAAAGGATATAAGATAAAGAAAGAAAGATAAATTATACATAACCACATATAACCTGCTATTAAAATTAACAAATATAAGTAACAGCACTGGTGCTTATCCTCAGCCGGTCTTACTAGCAGAACATGTACCATCTTACAGATTTGTAGCGGCGCTAAACGGTCGCGAGTTATGGTGATTTTTTCCATAAGACAGTGTAGCAAATCTGTCTAGTGTTTTCTACTAGTCCTCATCGCACTCATTGAAGTTTCTTATGGATCATGATTTGGCAGGAAACGATGTAACGGTGTTACTTTGTCTATTTTTGTGTCTGGGATATGGTGAACGAGGCTTTGTGCAGAATAAGACAGTAGGAATTATTTATTTATTTATTTATCATACGTGCCTTACAGGTTGCAAGACCCAACTACAAGGCCGAAGATACAGATAAGAGCCACTATACATAGAAATGTAATACAATAATAGAGTATTAAGCAGATACAAATTCCAATCACAATAATAATAATAAAAAACAATTAGATATGAAAACAATAAGAAAAGAACGATGCCACAGCTCCTCAGTGTTGCAATACTTTACTCATCGTTAAAATAGATGTGTTGAAAAAGTCGATGCTTATTTCTTGATTATACATACTACACATTGAAAAAGGTGGGGAAAATTTTAATATATTTGTTCTTGGAATAGGTAGATAAAAAGTGTTATGTTGTCTGCTAGTTATACGCGGCACACTAAAATTTATTCTTGACAGAATAGCGGGAGAATCTATATAATTTTAAACAGAGTCGTCAGTAGCAAGTAACCACGACGAACCTTTAATAACGAACAGCCGTTATCTGCAAGTAGTACCTCGTGCGGAAACCCCTGTTGTGGATAGATACCATCCCGTTTAAAGCTAATATATTTCTAAAATTTGCGCTGGACCCTCTCCAGATTATCAGTATGGATGTCATAGCCTGGAGACCAGACCGTAGCAGCGTATTCCAATTTAGAACGAACATAACAAATATATAAAGTTTTAATTACGTCAGGATTATGAAAGTCAGCGGTGCAGCGTGCAAGAAAGCCATATGTTTTAAAAGCTTCAGAGATTATGGTGTTTATATGAATCTGTAAAAGAAAGTCTTGGATCAAATGTTACGCCCAAGTCTCTGAAGACATCCACACTGGAGATATTACTGTTATCCAGCAAATAATTAAGAATAATCGGTGAGATTTTATTTGAGAAAGACATGATGTTACATTTCTTAATGTTAAGCTGTAAATTGTTTTTTTTACGCACCATTGGCCAATTATCTGTAAGTCCTTCTGCTGTATAATTTTAGATCATCGGCATAGAGTAAATAACCAACATCTAAACCCTTCCTAATATCATTTATAAAAAGATTGAAAAACAGGGGTCCCAGTACAGATCCTTGGGAACCCCATAAGTAGCATCATAAGATCTTGATTTAGAGCCATAAATTTCCACATATTGCTTACGATTAGTAAGGTAAGAATGAATCAAAGACATCAATGAGTCTGAAAAACCAAAATATAACAGTTTATTAAGTAGGAGAGAAAAATCCAGCCGATCAAAGGATTTGGTGAAATCTAAATAAATTATATCCTCGTCAATTGCCTCTGCTATTTCTTGAGTTATAGTAATTAAATTTGTAGATGTAGACCTACCCTTGTAGAAACCATGATGATGAGGGGTTATCAAGTTTTTCGTAGCATAAAATATATGATCGTGTAACAAAAATTCAAAGATTTTACTAAAATTACATATTATTGACACTGGCCTGTAATTACTGATATCTGATTTATCGCCTTTTTAAAAACAGGACTGACTTTAGCGGTTTTCCATAATTCCGGGAAAGTACTCGTCTTCAAGCTTAAGTTGAATAGAGTTAACATTGGTTTGGCTAAAACAAACCTACAATCACGAATGAAAAAACGCTGGAAGTAAATCCGGG
Organism: Pachyrhynchus sulphureomaculatus; assembly: GCA_019049505.1. Lineage (NCBI taxonomy): Eukaryota > Metazoa > Arthropoda > Insecta > Coleoptera > Curculionidae > Pachyrhynchus > Pachyrhynchus sulphureomaculatus. Next base: position 113,841,854 of record CM032455.1, read on the forward strand.
CCCGGAGTAAATTTTGGTTTTAGTCTTCTTATGGCATTAATAACGTCTGATTCACAAAAGGTACTGACTGTGACAATAGGCCAAGAAGCCACGACATGCTCACTGATTAATCTATCCAAGGTCGGATGGGAAAATGACTGTTCGAAATAAGTTGCAAAAGCGTTTAGAATATCTGATGCCGAGTTCAAAATACTCCCGTCATAAGTCATACTACTAGGTATACCCTTCTGTTCTCTCTTTTTAACAAATGACCAAAACTGGTGTGGATTAACCTTTATATTCTCTTCTGTTCTCTGAATAAAGCATCTGTAAGATTCTGTAGTATCTCGTTTTATTTCCGATTCTCAACGTTTTGAATTTTTCAAACTGATCCATGTCTCCATACTTTTCATATTTTTCTATGACATAAGGCTTTTTGCATTATCTTAAGTATTACATCACGCGAGAACCACGGAGGGTATTTCCTGCTATAACCTTTTAAATACTTCGGTACATTGCTTATCTATTATTTCATACAATTTCTTATAGAAACTGTTACATTGTTTAGAATTGACTAATCGATCTTCATAAGGGAGTTATACAACATAGTATAATCTGCTTTTTTGAAATTATAGTTGCTCTGAAAATCTATTTGAAAATCGCTTTAGCATTCATCGATTGGCAGTATTTCAATGTAACTACTAGTGCTGTATGATGAGCGTCCTCTTCAATAAACACATCGACTGCCCTTTCAACTTCGCGTTGTTCATTATTATGCATCACTAAGTCTAATATTCTATTATTTGTGTTCCTGATGTAATTACTTTGAGTAAAACGGACGCTATTTAGGAAATTTTTGAGAACGTTTGCAAAATTATCTTCCGTTTTGTTATCCAAGAAGTCAGAGTAACGAGATACATTGAATTCACCAAGTATGCATACATTCGCATTAGATATGCATTGCAACGAAATTAAGCAATCAAACAAATTTTCCAACAGAAAAGTAGTTACCGGCGGGGGAATGTAAACAACAAAGATATATCGGGTCTTCCATTAAGGACTTGACAGCTTTTTTTTGAAATAAAACGCAACCCATTTGTGACATTTCGAAAATTTTACTATCGGCTTGAAGTACAATCAAAACATTTATGTATGGAATTCGACTTCATTCATATGTCCACCACGGGCACGTTTGCAGCGGTCGATTCGTTGAACCCAATTTTCGATGACTCGGCCACACATTTCGACGGAAACGGCCGCTATTTCTCTTTCAATATTGGCTCTGAGCTCCTCTAACGACGCAGGCTTGTTAGCATAGACCAATGATTTAACGTACCCCCATAAAAAGAAGTCTAGAGGTGTTAAATCACACGATCTAGGCGGCCATTCGACGGGACCATTTCTCGATATAACACGTTCACCGAATTTAGATTGCAGTAAGTCGATTGTTACACCCGCTGTGTGGCTTGTGGCGCCGTCTTGTTGAAACCACATATCATTAATGTCTAGCCCATGCAATTGATCAAAGAAATAACGTTGCAACATGCCTCTGTAGCGATCTCCATTGACTGTAACGTGACGGTTGTTTTCATCAACGAAAAAGAACGGCCCAATGACACCACCGGCATGAAAACCGCACCAAACAGTAATTTTTGTGGATGAAGTGGTGTTTCTTCAAGCACATGAGGATTTTCACCTGACCAATAACGCATATTTTGTTTGTTGACGAAGCCGTTTATCCAAAAATGCGCTTCATCACTAAAGATGATTTTTCGATGAAATTGGTCATCTTCTTCCAACATTTCTAGAGCCCAATTCGAGAACGTACGTCACTTCATATGATCGAGTGGCTTTAGTTCTTGAGTTAACTTTAACTTATAAGGGTGCAGGCCAAGTTCCTTTCGCAAAATTCGCCATAGTGTGGTCTGAGCGATGCCCAATTCTTGAGAACGCCGTAAAATCGACTGTTTTGGTTCGTTTGAGATGGACGCTTGAACGGCAGCAATATTCTGGCCACTTCGACCAACCCGTTGTCTCACTGGCACGGGAAACATCCAGCAGCGAATATGTTAACTCAAATTTTTTCACTAGACTATGAATTGCTTGTCTACTGGGACGAGAATTACGACCAAAAATTGGCGTTAACGCTCTTAAATTTGCAGTCACCGACTCCAAATTTGGTAGTAAATTTTAATTATTTGTAAACGTTGTTCGTTCGTGTACTTCACTATGATGAAAATGTTGACTTTACTGAATGTTTTGACGTTGACAGTTCGGTGATTGGCTTAAGGGTGCGTTCACAGTGAAATTTCAAAGTTGTCAAGTCCCAAATGGAAGACTCTTTATATAGATGAGTAGTCAAAAGTAATTTTAAAAACGCCTATTAGATCAATTTCCGGGCAAAGTTCTGTATATGGAATTAAAACCAAGCTCTAAAGCTTTGATCAACACCAATCAGCACGCCACCTCCACGCGATTTATTTAATATCTGAAAAATTTCTATCTTTACGAAAAACATTATACCTATCATAAATTATTTCGTTGTTAGTAATAGAGGAGTCCAGCCATGTTTCTGTGATCGCTATTAAATCATAACAAGAACAAGTTGAATTACTAAGCATGTCAACTGTTTTAGTTCTAAGTCCACGAGTTTTTTGATAATAGACTGAAAAACAATTATTAAGTGATAAACGATTTGCTGAAGTAGGCACTACTTGAGACAAGGCGATCGATCTATTCTGAACTTCAATAGGTGTGGATGTCGTGGTTAATTGCTATTGCGCCAAAATATTTGCACGAAGTTTTGAACATGCGTTTTTTATAAACTAAACATTTATTTATATCCCAAGCAGCATGGGCAATATCTACAGCGTTACCTCGACCGGCTATGCTACGCAATTAGAACAGTTTAGGGATTGAGATTGACATTCTTTAACTTTTTAAATTATAAACATTTATTTTAGGAGTGAAGTAGATATTTTTAAGGCTGGTTTTTAAAATAACTTTTTGTAACTACTTTTGTACTGGCCCTCTTGGGCAAAGTAGTTTGATTTAGTTAGCATTATAACCAAAATAATTCGCAAATTAAAAAAAATATATCCTGTATTTATTTAGATATGTTGTTATTCTAAAATTAAAATGATATACAGTTTGTCAAGTAAAAGTGTCTTTCGAGAATATTTTTTGCTATCAAGGTATTCTTTGGTGTGCTAACAACGGCACATTTAACTTAGTAAGTTGTCTAATCCTGCCTCCTGCATCAATAATCGTCTGGTCTCTTCGAGGCATGTGTCGACGAGATTTTCTGCATACTTTGCAAAGTCAAAGTCCTCAGAGTCCTTCCTCTGAGCTTTCTTTTTACAAGGAACCAAACGTTTTCAATAGGGTTGGCGTCCGGCGATTGTGAGGGCTTCGCGACGTCATTTTCGCTCAGCAAAGGTTTTTTCAACGTGTTTCGGAATTTGACATCATGAGCACGAAGATGTTGTCGACACATTCAAATCTGATTTTCTTAATTTTACCGCTCCTTGACGCAGCGTCAAATTCGAGTCCCGTGAAAACAAAGACACGATTCGTTTTTTTTTTTTTTCGATTTTCGGAGTGACTGCCTAGAGAGCCACGTTTTAGCAAGTCGTCGACATTTTTGGTCTCGTAAAAAATGATTTACCCACTTCTTCATAAACGACACCGACTTTTGAATATATTTAGCGGCCGCGGACTGTGTCATTTTAGGTCACTTGTTTGTGCCTTAAGGTGACGCACAAACAAGCGATTCATTTTGGATTTTGCGTGATTTCGACAAAAGTTCGGAATCGACTGATACTATTACTAAAATGCGTCGTAGACAAAGGTTCCCTCCACCAATTTTTTTGTTGAATCACATCTACCAAAAATTAATTATCGCGGACACGTTCTTACTTGACAGGCTGTACATGTATGTCTAGTCAAGGCTAAACTAATTACCTTCAAGAAGAACCGTTGAAACTGCATCCATGGTTTTCTAATAAAGTTTGGAAATCTTCTCCAGATTTCAGTAGGGATGATTCCAGGGTGCAAGGAATACACTGTTACACTGGTGCCTTTCAATCTTTCAGCTAACTCGATAGTAAAAAGTATTTGGCACAATTTACTTCTGCTGTATAGCATGAAGTGACTAAAGAACTTTGGAAAAGAATTAAGATTCATTACGTCTATGTTTACGTGAAAAGAGGCCAACACTGACGATACATTAACTATACGGGACTTTGGGGTGCTTTTAAGTAGATCTAAAAAAATAATTTTTATTTATTATTTAGATATTTTAAGGAGCTAAGAATGAATACAAGCTCAGTTTGTCATTTTGTTACACTATTTTCGAAGGAGTTAGTTCTTTTCCTCTAAAAACTTTTTCTCTGAAAATCTGGTCATATCGTCATCCAAATCTCAGCTTTAGAACTAGTCTATACTAAATAATTATGCTATTATTTCCTATAAGACCCTGTAACTAAATTTTAAACAACCAAATTGTGGCACTGGTGGGTAGCATCCTTGGATAAGCACTAATAGCATAGTGGCGCAGACATATATATATATATATATATATATATATATATATATATATATATATATATATATATATATATATACGAGGCATGTTTTTTTAAGTAAGTACCGTTTTGCGATTCCGCCGCCGCAGCGATACGGTCGGCGTTCCGCGCATGCGCGCTGGTAACCTACATCTCATGTCTACGCACTGACGCCATTACAGTCTGATTCTTCATTGTATACGTTGTTTACTGAGTGTTTAAGATGCCTCCGACAATCGTGAGTCCCGCCGATTGTGAAGTACGGGCTGTTATACGATTTCTTAGTGCTAAAGGCGTAAAACCGATCGATATTCATCGTGAGATCTGTGAAGTTTACGGACAAAACATTATGAGTGATGGAATGGTAAGGAAATGGGTGAGAGCATTTAAAGATGGCCGCACAAATGTGCATGATGAAGAAACGGAGTGGGCGTCCTTCGGTCGTTAATGAAGATTTGGTGCAGAAAGTGGACGAAAAGGTGAGAGAAAACAGACGCTTAACAATTTCATCATTGTGCGACTGCTTTCCTCAATATTCTCGTAGTGTTTTGTATCGCATTGTGACCGAGAACTTGAATTACCGGAAATTGTGTTCACGTTGGGTTCCAAAAATGTTGACGGATTTGCACAAAACCCAACGTTTTAGGCAGTGCATTGACTTTCCTTGAGCGGTACCACAATGAAGGTGAACATTTTTTAGACCAAATTGTTACTGGTGACGAAACATGGGTGGCCTACGTCACACCAGAATCGAAACAACAATCCATGGAATGGCGACATTCATCATCACCCAAAAAGTGAAGTTTAAGCAAACAATTTCTGCCCGCAAAATCATGTGCACAGTTTTTTGGGACAGAAAAGGAGTATTGCTAGTGGAGTTTCTGCCTCGTAATGAGACAATCAATGCAGCGTCTTATTGTGAGACATTGAACAATCTGCGTCGTGCAATCCAGAACAAAAGACGTGGCAAGTTGAGTAAGGGTATCGTTTTGCTGCATGACAATGCCCGTCCACATGTGGCTAATCGGACCAAAGATCTCATCAAATCTTTTAAATGGGAAACTCTAGATCATCCTCCATACAGCCCTGATCTGGCGCCCAGCGACTACCATTTGTTCCTGCACTTGAAGAAGCACCTGGATGGTCAGCGTCTTCAAGACGATAACGAAGTCAAAACATTTGTGATACAGTGGTTAACAAGTCAGGCGGCAGAATTTTATGAGGAGGGTATTCAAAAACTGGTGCCACGTTATGACAAGTGCCTCAATATTCACGGAAATTATGTAGAAAAGTAGATTAAGGTACAGGCTTTTATGTAAAAATAAAATTATAGCGATATCTTTGCACGTCTTTTTTTAATTCCAAAACGGTACTTACTTAAAAAACATGCCTCGTATATATATATATATATATATATATATATATATATATATATATAATATGTATATATATATATATATATATATATATATATATATATATATATATAATATATATATGTGTATATATATATATATATATATATATATATATATATATATATATATATATATATATGTATGTATGTATGTATGTATGTATGTATGTATGTATGTATGGTTTTGTTATTTTTCCTTGAGCCTGTATGTATTTTTTTTTATTTTTATTTTTCAATTTTCTTGGGTTTGGAGGTCAATTATAGAATGAAACTTCCTAAATTTTATTGTGATCCTTTCCTTTTATTGACATTTCGGCACAGTTTCCCTTTCTCAATTTTTTTTCTGTCGGGTTTGGCTAAAATTGTACATATTTTATCCGTAAAATGCTATTTGAAAATGCATATCTTATTAATTTATTAAAATTAAAATAATTAACTTTATGAGTGTTCTTACCTTGGACGTGGATGTTTAGGTTAATATTTATCTTTGCCCATTTCACTGAATCACAACGTATTCTTTTTTTCATTTTTCGTTACACGAACCATATGTTAATTTATTTTATTTTAATTTAAAAATTGGGACGAATGCAACATGTAGAACTGCATTTATAGTACTGCCATATATATTTGGCTCAGGTTATTTGTTTCTTTTTTGTTGTTGATAGCGGTTGGTATTTTTTGTATCATAATAGATTCCAATATTTCTCTTTTTTTCCTATTGTTCTCAGTGATTAAAACTTTGCTATAAAAATAGAAAAAGAAGAGCAACTGCCCATTCACGACATAGTAAGCAACATTGAAAATGGAATCCACCTCACACAGATGGAGAAAGATGAACTCAGTGCCAAAACCTGTAACATTCTATCCAACTACAAAAATAAAATTAAAAATAATACTCAGAACACTCCAGTGTCAAAGAAGGTATACAAAACAAAAAAATTCCTAAAACACGACCCCGAATTAAAAATACTAAAAGCGGATAAAACCAACAAAACCGTCATAATAAAAACAGAAGACTATAAAAACAAAATGAGTTTGTTACTTAATGATAAAAAACCATATAAACAAATTAAGCAAGATCCTACTAATAGATATCAAAAATAACTAATATAAAAATGGGAAAATGAACAATATATTGCACCACAAATTGCTAACACATTGAAAATTAGAAATGCCTTACCACCAAAAATATATGGACTCCCAAGCTACATAAAAATAACATTCCACTGCGACCAATAGTTTCATGCATTCAACACCCGTTTAACAACTTATCCAAATTTCTCAAAAATATAATCGAAAAGATAATTTACAAAAATAACTACTATATTAAAGAATCACCATTTCAAGGAAAAATAACAAAAATAAAACTTCCACTGGACTATATATTGGTATCCCTTGACGTCATATCATTATACACCAGTATACCTCGGACTCATGCAATTGAAATTATAAAGAAATAATGGAACGAAATCAAAGTATTTACCGATATACCAATAGAAGAATTTAGTGCTGCAACCAAATTCATTCTGAACTCAACATATTTTCAATTTGAAGAAAATCTATATCAAGAAATAGACGGACGTGCAATGGGTTCATCCATATCCAGTGTCGTGGCACAATTAGTAATGGAGGAATTAGAGGAGAATGTCCTCTCCCACATACCATTTGGAATACCATTTTTCTATAGGTTCGTTGATGATTGTATTACTGCCATTCCAAAAAATTGTGTACAATATAGTTTAAACAAATAAAAAACTACAGTTCACAATAGAAATAGAAATAGATAAAAAAATAAATTTCCTTGGCCTAACATTACACAACAAAGACCAAAGTATAAAAAGAGAGTGGTACACAAAGCAAACATGGTCATCTAAATTATAACTCGAACCATCCACTAAAATAAAAGAAATCAGTCATAATGGGTCTGGCAGATCGGGCAATATCCCTAACAGACCCAGAATAAGAAGAGATTAATAAACAAAGCCAAAAAGCACTGGAATTAAATAACTACCCGGTATATCTTATAAACAAATATTCAAAAGACGGATACATAAATTTTATAATTCTACCGAAAACAAAAACCAACAACAAAAAAGCCCAAAAGAAACAAAGCATATCGTTTTAACCATACTTAAACGGATTTTCACAAAAAATTGAAAAACTTTTTAAAAAGCATAATATAAATATCGCTCATAGAGCCCATAACTTACTGGCAACCAACTTTTCAAAATTAAAAACCAAAACCCCAAAAAATAAAAAGAGCAATGTTGTATACCAGATTCCTTGCAATAATTGTGAAGGTAGTTATATAGGGCAAACTAGCCAATATTTGGAAAATAGGATAAAGGGACACAAGTATGACAAAAATAATAGAATAGCACTAATAAAGCACGAAGAGGAAAAAAAACACATATTTAATTATGAAGGAAACAAGATTTTAATCACTGAGAACAATAGGAAAAAAATAACCGGTCAAGTGCAAGTTGAACTTGCGCAATTAGTGTTCCGTACGTTGATTACTTTTAAAATAAAAAATTTTGTTACAGAGGTATAAAATGATCAGTGACTTCACAAAATACACCCCAAATGAGTTTTCAACAAAGTTCGTTTCCAATCTTTACTGAAATCTGATGACCTTGAAATTTTTGTTTTTTTTATATACCAGATAAATTATTAAAGGAAATGCACTCGTGATAACTTTCGTTCAATCTACACCCCGTGGAGAATACTCCAGAATTTTTTTTTCGAAATTTTTTGATAAGTACTTTTCGAGATAAGGTGCGGACAGCGATTTTTCGCGAATTTTTAAAAATAATACAAAGAAAAGTGCGCGCAAGTATAACATTATATATATATATTTTTTACTCGTGTTTTCACAAGCTTTCATTTGACACCATACTCGATGATCTAGTAAAAAAATTTTTTTTTCACTTCCGACTTCACCCCCCCAAAACTAACTCCTTAAGTCAAAATTTAACTCTCAAAACAACATGGCTCTGATGAGGCCATCAATTCCTATATTATTACCAAATTTCACCTTTGTATGTCAAATAGTTTCGGAGAAAATCGGGTGTGACAGACAGACAGACAGACAGACACCGAAGTGATCTTATAAGTGTTCCGTACGGAACACTAAAAAGAGAAATATTGAAATCTATTATGATATACAAAAAAATACCAACCGCTATCAACAACAAAAAAGAAATAAATAACCTGAGCCAAATATGTATGGCAGTACTATAAATGCAGTCTACATGTTTTGTTCGTCCCAATTTTTAAATTAAAATAAAATAAATGACAATGTAAACTAATTAACATATGGTTTGTGGGTAACGAAAAATGAAAAATGAGTTCGTTGTGATTCAGTGAATTGGGCAAAGATAAATATTAGCCTAAACATCCACGTCCAAGGTAAGAACACTCATAAAGTTAATTATTTTAGTTTTAATAAATTAATAAGATATGCATTTTCAAATAGCATTGTACGGATAAAATATGTACAATTTTAGCCAAACCCGACAAAAAAAAAAACTTTGAGAAAGGCAAACTGTGCCGAAACGTCAATAAAAGGAAAGCATCACAATAAAGTTTAGGAAGTTTTCATTCTATAATTGACCTCCAAACTCAAGAAAATTGAAAAATAAAATAAAAATATATATATATATATATATATATATATATATATATATATATATATATATATATATATATATATATATATATATATATATATATATATATATATATATATATATATATATATATATAATATATATATATGTAGTAATTTGACTAGCCGCCATTTCATTGAATAGTCTACATAACACAATTCTTTAGCTTATAGAACCAGTTAGTTCTGTCAAGAAGAATGTAAATACCGTTCGATAATAACGCATATTAAATAAACAGGTAAAATTAATCTCAAAAATGAACATTTCCCCCAACCGTATTATCTTCTCTCCATGAGGCAAAAAGTCTTTTTGCAAATTTTAGTACGATGAGATCATTTTAGTACTTTCTTGCCTTTAGTTATATCCTCATTTCGGCTACTCCATCAGAGTATAGTGACATTATGAAGCAATGGCATGTATTGTGTCTTGCAAATTGTCCCTGTCCTGAGCAGCTGTGCTAGTCTCGTGCAAACCGTGGCCTATCAAGGCCTTCATTTGATCCATCCATCGATTTGGAGATCTCCCTCGAGGGCGTTTCCCATTTACTTTGCTTTCAACAATCAGCCTTTCCAGGCCATCAGCTCTTCTAGATTTGTGGCCCAAATAACTCAGGATTGTTTTTATTCTGGTGGACAATCTTGTTCTAATATTCAGTTGTTCAAGGACTGAAACGTTTGTTGGATGAGCCGTATACGTGGTTCGCAGCATTCGCCTGTAGCAGGACATTTCAAAGGCGTCGTATATTTTCTGTCGTACTGCCAACTTTAGGGTTCAAGTCTGCGAGGTGTAAGTGACAATGGGGAAGATTAGTCTTAACTTGTTATCGAGCGAAATGGCTGTAACTTTCCATATTTGATTGTCAAGTTACGGGCTATGGATAGTCTTCTTGTAATTTCTACATCACAGCCTCCTTTATTTGTGGCTAGGGAGCCAAGATATATAAACTGGTCGACGACTTCAAAACCCGCTATTTTCGTGGTGTTGATGGGGTTTCGATCGATGTTCATTATTTTGATTTTCTTTTTGTTAAGTTTAGTTTTAGAACGTATATATGAACGTTAATTTTTCTTTCATGATAAAAAATTGATGTTTGATTCACGATATTTTGGCAACGTAAATATGATATTTTTATTATTAGATTGAACGACATTTAATAACCAGAAATCGCCTATATAATAAATTATAATCACAGCTGTTATTTGGGTATTAGGTATAAGAGAATTTTTTGCCCTTTCTTACCTAGTAGTAACATCGTAAGTAAAAAGTGCCCAAAATAGTTTGACTGCATCAGTACCAGTAGCCCATCTTCGGTTTTTTCGGGACCTACCAAGCTTACACCAGCATTGTTTACTAAAATATCCAATCTAGAAAAACGAGGGAGAGTAAACTAGTGAAGAAAAATGACTTAGAACTGATGAGACTTAAACTTATGGTATCTGAGTTTATGTTCGAGCGTTTTTACCAATAAGGAAGTACCCAACCTTGACCTGAATTAAAATTACACCGGTTTCAGAAAGTTGGTATTCAAAGAGAAATAAGATGAGTTCAATTATAATCCAAGTATTAGTCTTTTTACCTGCGAGGAAGAATTAAAATTTTAATTTAGGTCCAGAATCATGACAGTAGCAGCAGTTTTTCGAGGTACTTGCCAAGAATGCACAGTAACGTTAACCAGCTTTATTCTCCAAGACGGGTAGTTTGAAACAGACAGAATTGATTTATAGTCCACATGAATGTAGATTTAGGGGCATACTGATGCTGAAAAAAAAAACAGTTTAATATTTGAAAGCGAAATGTGCTACGTGAAAGTAAGATTTGCCACGTCTAAAATGTCATATAAAATCAGAATATGAATTTTGCTATTGATTATTGTAATATACTCCATAGTTGTCATATGTGCTATTGGCCAGCAACGTTTCAGAATAATTGGTTAGACCAATTTTGAGAAAATTGACGGACAATGTTCAGATTTTTAGGAAAAAACGTGGTTGAAGTAAAAAATTAGAAAAATCTAGACCATGCTTGGGGCATATAATGCCCTTCTTCAGCTAGCCGACAGCAAGCTTAGTTCTCAAATTCCGGGCCACGCGCAACTCATCGCAAGAAACTTTAATTGAGAAGCGCAGCATAATCGTAATTACTCGAAAAATACGAATTTGAAAATATGCAACAACTAAAAATGTAAGTGTTTTCAAGGTTGGATATCCTCTTAAATCGCAACGTCAGTGTGATGCATTTGGGAAGCACAGGGTGTCATCAAGGTTGACTATTTGGAAAAGGTCAAAACGCAACGTTATTGGACCGTTTTTAGCATGAGTTGAAGAAGCACGAGCTGGGTTTTGAAATAGTTCTCCACTCAGTTCATTATCTCATTTGTTTTGGGAATGTCGAAAAAATGTTAAATACAATATTTTTAGAGAATGTTAAGGTGCACAGTTTAAAATTATTTGTGAGTATACAGGGTACTTCAAAAAAGTGTGGCCGCTATAAAATATGTTTTTTTAAATGGAACATCCTATTTTCTAAATTTTTAAATTCTGCGTAAATTTTTTTATTAATAATGTTATATACCTAAACCTAGTAGTTTTTCTAATATTTCAATTTTTTTTTTAAAATACTAGTTTTCAGTTTTGTAAAAAATTGCCAGTAGCGCCATTGTTTCTGAAGGTGGAATACTCATAATTGGTACGAGCGTTCTATAGAGATGAAAAAAAGATATATGTAAAGAAATTTGAGTTAGATGCTACAGGGTGGTCAAAATAAATTTATGCATTTCAACTATTTTAAAATGAAAAATCTCAAATTTTTTAAATGCCATATCTTGTATATTATTATTTTTTCTGAAAGATTTTACAAGACCCTCCAACTTTTATTAAGTATGCCATACATCTAGTTCTAATAGTTTTCGATTTATTTTGAATTTTTCAATTTTTACCCTTGTTTTTTAATACACTTACGCTATAACATCATAGTTGCCAAGACAAAACAAAAATGTAGGCATTGTCAAATTTTGACATGTGTGTTAAGTAAGTAAAAATAATTTAATTTATTGTAGTAAGTGACGTATAAAGGTAATAGGAATGAATTTTCCTAAAAATGAATTAATTGATATGGTTTTATATATTGGGCGAGGCGGGAAAAAATTGTCTTTTGGCAGTAAGGCTTTGCGGAGCGAAGTACCCTAATAGACGTATACCATCTAGAAAATCTTTTCACTGGTTAATGGAACGGTTTGATGTTAGTGGTAGCGTCGAGTATACGAAACGGAAAGTAGTAAGCCAGAATGCTACCAATGAGGAACAAGAAATGGAGATTTTACTTCATGTTGAAGATAATCCCCAGGTCAGCAGCCGTCAACTAGCTGACTTATTTGACATATACCAATCTACGGCTAATCGCCCCACGAGAAAATACAAGTATCATCCCTTTCATATGGAACTACACCAAGAACTTCAAGACCGTGATTTTGAACAATAGAGGCTGATCCAAATTTTTTTATCCAAAATGTTTTCTGATGAAGCTAACATGCATTATTATTCAACTGTTAATTCATTTTGGGTCCGGGAAGTTCAAAACCAAAATCATTGGTCGCTTGGTGTGGAATATTAAATTTTCGAATTATTGGTCCATACTTTTTTCGCGAACCGCTTAACGGGCCTAGATATCTAATTTTTTTATAAAACGAATTACCCCAGCTTCTTGAAGTTTTTTTTTTTTATGGGTCTAGCACATGTGCGGCAGGGAAGTCCCTAAAGCGCTCCAGGAGCGGTATGTGTGCGGGAAAAGCGATTTACGTTGTTCTTAAATCGCTGTAAATTATACTCGGTGGGAAACACAGCCCTGGGCAAATTGTTCCAAAGGGATGATGTTCTCCATATAAAAGACTGGAGAACATTATCCCTTTGGAATAATTTGCTCAGGGTTGTGTTTCCTACCGAGTACAATTTACAGCGATTCAAGAACAACGTGAAGTTGATAACTTTGAAAGGCAACAAATGTGAATTCAACAAGACGGAGATCCTGCTCATTACCACTGGGAAATTCGGGAATTTTGAAACCATCGTTACCCACAGAAATGGATTTATTCAGTGGCCCCCTCGATCATGTGACTCAACACCTTTAGACTTCTTTTTGTGGGGCTACATTAAAGATCGTGTTTATGTGAATCCCCCTACAACACCAGTAGATATGGAAAATAGGGATGCGTGCAGAACAATAACGCCCTTTATGCTAAGGAAAGTGAAGGGACATTAGATAAGTTAAACTATATTAAAATTATTATTAACTATTTGTTTATGTCTTCACAATAGCGTAAGTGTATTAAACACAAGGGTAAAAATTTAAAAATTCAGAATAAATCGAATAGAACGCTTGTACCAATTATTAATATTTCACCTTCAGAAACAATGGCGCTACTGGCAATTTTTTACAAAACTGAAAACTAGTATTTTTTAAAAAAAATTGAAATATTAGAAAGCTACTAGGTTTAGGTATATAACATTATTAATAAAAAAGTTATTAAAGTTTTACGCAGAATTTAAAAATAAATTAGAAAATAGGATGTTCCATTTAAAAAAACATATGTTATATCGGCCACAGTTTTTTGAAGTACCCTGTATACTCAAAAATAATTTTAAACTCTGCACCTTAACATTCCCTAAAACAATTGTATTTAACATTTTTTCGTCATTCCAGAAACAAATGAGATAATGAACTTTACTCTATCGTTGACTCACCCTGTACTGTAAACAGTATTATGCACATTTCGAAACAATTTTTCTTTCGACGGAATAAAAAAACTAAAATCCCGCTGGACTAAATGTATTGAGCTCAATGGAAATTCCGTTGAAAAATACATTTTTGTTTTTTCAAAAAAAAAAAAGAATTTATCTTGTTTTTTACAAGACTTTTGAATCAACCCTCGTATAAATATTGTCAGTTATTGTAAGTATAGCTCAACTATTAAAAATGAAGTTCATATTTCAGCAGTGACTACTGCTCTCTCGTCTGTCAGTCCATCGCGGGACGCGTTTCACCATATTACGGCTTATCAACCGAGCTAGGATTGACAAATGAGAGAATAAAAGTCCTAGTATTTATTGTAGTACTGGTAGAACATCGCCGTAAGATATAAAAAATTGCATCTCTGGCTTGTGAAAGCTTAAAATTAAAAACCATACCTGCCTTCTGTTAAGTCCATATACCAACAGAGTAATTGTTATAAATAATTACAGCTAGGCAGTTTGATCGTTAGGGTTCTAACGCAGTAATCAAAATCTATATCAGCTCCCAAGGTAGGTATGCTTTCAATTATAGGCTTTCACAAGCCAGAAATACAATTTGTTTTACTCGTATCTTATTGTGATGCTCCACCAGTACTTTAATAAGTACTTCTAGTTTTGTTCTCTCGTTTGTCGGCTGATGAGTCGCGATACGGTGAAACGAACCCGTAGATAAATTGCCATATGAAAGAACAGTGGTTACTGTTGAAATATGTACTTCGTTCATTTTTAGTAGTTGATATAGATTTTGATTACTGGGTTAGAATTTTAAAGATCGTGCTATCTTACGGTAATTGTTTGTAACAATTGCTCGGTTGGCCTGTGGCCTATAGGTAATTTTAAACTTTCATCAGGAAGAGATATAACTTGTTACAGTCTGTCAAGTAAGAACGTGTCCGCGATAATCAATTTTTGGTAGATGCGATTCTAGTGATTCAAAAAAAAATCGGTAGAGGGAACCTTTGTCTACAACGAATTTTACTAACAGTATCAGTCGAATCCGAATTTTCGTCGAAATTACGTAAAACATCGCTCGGTTGACAAAGTCACTTCGAAAGTCGCAAAATAAATCGCGTCTTTGTTTTCACGCGATCCGAAATTGACGCTGCATCAAGGAGCGGCAAAATTAAGAAAGTCGGGCTGAATGTGTCTCATGAGATCATTTGACAACATCTTTGTGAACATGATGTCAAATTCCGAAGCACGTTGAAGACATCTTTGCTGGGCGAAAATCACGTCGCGAAGCTTGAACCCACGATAAGATATTAAAGTGGCCTTCATGATCACCGGATGCCAATCTTATTGAAAACGTTTGGCCTCTTTTAAAAAGAAAGCTTAGAGGGAAGACTCTGAGGACTTTGACTCAGTTGTCTCGTGAGATTTGAAAAATTGGGAGATCATTGTAAAAAATCTCGTGGACAGCATGCCTTGAAGATCACAGGCGTTTATTAATGTAGGAGGCGATTCACATTTTTTCAAAAATACGAGCGGTCACGGTCTTACTTGACAGATTGTATATCTCACAGTAACGTTGTGATATTTTTTGTATAGATTTTTTCATTTTTATTCTATTTTCAAAATTTTGGGTGTAATATTATTTTAAGAGCCACTTGTTGACAATAAAAGTCATTTGGTATTTCTGTAAAACTGATACAAACACTAGCAAAAGTGTAGTGAGAAACTACTAATTAGGAGAAAAAAAAATTCTTATATATCCATCTTTTAAATTGCTGTCTCGGAAATTTTCATATTATTATTTCTAAACTTGAAAAACAAAATTCCCTATTATACAGGAATATTTAGTTGCCAAAACAAAAATAGATGAGAAAAAAGTTTTTTTTTCAGTTTTACACCTCCTCTACCTTCCCTCCGAAGTTTTTATTTCTTCAGCAAATTGTCTTACAGATGTGAAAGATGCCAAATTTAAGTGTTTAAATAAAACATTTCGGTTATTTGTTTCTTCTATAATTTTTTTCCATTGCAGTTTTTCCTCTATCGGGATCTCTGCATGCTAAAATTACTCTTGCTCCACGTTTAGCAAAATCAGCAGCGGTCTCATACCCAATACCTGAAAATGTGCATACGTATTTATAAAATCGTTATATTAATGAATAATGAAATAAACAATTAATGCCTATGAATAAAATTGGCTGAATGAGCTTGAAAAAATCATTTTTTAGATGTTAATATCTCGGAAACTATTTAATTATTTTTTTTTATGGGTCTAGCACACGTGCTGCAGGGAAGTCCCTAAAGCGCTTTAATTTAGATGTAAATTATGATATTTTAAAAGTATCAGTAATCGGTCAGAGACTTTAAAAATTTTCTTTTAGAAATTACTGTTAACTTTTTATTTAAAGTTTTCTCTATCTGTAACACGCTACGAGGTATAGACCCTAAATCTTAAGATGTATTTCATCATAGTTTAATTTTACAAAATTTTATCCCAAAGCGTCTAGGAGACTCATGAAAAAAATATTTTAGCATTCACACTTCAAAACCTAAAACTTACACATAAAGACTAAAAATTTGGCACTCTTAGATAGATAGAAGTGATAAATCAGTGTGTAAGATAAGATTGAAAGGCGCTGACAGTAAGGCTACGTAGTGATGACTTTATGTGTCAGTGATGACGTTATTAAAATCACCAGGGCGACATTTCACACAGATTTGCCATAACCAAAAAAATCCTGGGAGTTAAAAAATACAGAGTTTATAGACCAGGACCTATAAGTACATTTGTCAAAAGACCAACTATTTTACTGGCAACAACTGATACTTTCAGAAGCTACAATAGCAACCTAGGTGAGATTCTGTGCATATATATATATATATATATATATATATATATATATATATATATATATATATGTATATAAATATGTGTATATATATATATATATATATATATATATATATATATATATATATGTATATATATATATATATATATATATATATATATATATATATATATATATATATATATATATATATATATATATATATATATATATATATATATATATATATATATATATATATATATATATATATATATATATATATATATATATATATATATCCGCTCGCGTGGACTTGATTCACTACTATCGTCACTGCTTATTCCTTATGTTACCCAACGTAATAAAATATCTCCCATTATTTCCCATTATCTCTACATAATTTCCATTATCTAGGCTTATCTCTGCTCATCTCCCATTATTTCTCCTTATCTCCCATTATTTCTCCTTATCTCCCATTATCTCACCTTATTTCCCATTATCTAGGCTTATCTCGACTTATCTCCCATTATTTCTCCTTATCTCCTATTATTTCTCCTTATCCCCCATTATCTCACCATAACTTCCATTATCTAGACTTATCTCTGCTTATCTCCCATTATCTCTCCTTATCTTCCATTATTTATACTTATCTCCCATTATCTCACCTTATCTCCCATTATCGAGGCTTATCTCGACTTATCTGCCATTATTTCTCCTTATCTCCCATTATCTCACCTTATCTCCTATTATCTAGGCTTATATCGAATTATATAGAACATATGTATAAATTTATAAAAACACGTAAATCGGATAAGTGGTTCTCGAGTGATAAGCGCACTAACGGACAGACAGACAGACAGAGAGAGGTTGCATTTTATATATATTGTATTCTTTGCGACATGATATTGTTCCATATTTAATGCTAGCGGCAAACTTTTCTCCGCCTTGATTCACTATTATCGTCACTGCTTATTCCTCACCTAATAAAATATATCCTATAACCTGGCCAGAGAACATACGTATTTTTTTAAAAAAAAGCACCTAAATCGGATAAGTGGTTCTCCAGTGATAAGCACACTAACGGACGGACAGACAGACAGACAGACAGACGGATAGAGAGACATTGCATTTTATATATATTATAGATATTCTCTGCTACATAATATTGTTCCATATTTAATGGTTTGGACTGTGTATTGCAAGAGAACGCGCTTGCGGTAAACTTTGTCCTACTTCATTTACTATTATTGTCACTGCTCATTCCTTATGCTACCTATCGTAATAAAATATAGCCTATAACCTGGCCGGAGAACATATGTATGTTTTTTAAAAAAAAAGTACGAAAATCGGATAAGTGGTTCTCCAGTGATAAGCGCACTAACGGACAGACAGACAAACAGAGATACGTTGCATTTTATATATATTATAGATGTAATAAAATATATACCTATAACCTGGTCAGAGAACATATGTATGAATTTAAAAAATCACGTAAATCGGATAAGTGGTTCTCGAGGGATAAGCGCATTAACGGACAGACAGACAGACAGACAAACATTGCATTTTATATATATTATAGATATAGATTATTATTATTATTATATAACCTGGCCAAAGAATATATATATGAATTTAAAAAACGACAGGTAAATCGAATAAGTGGTTCCCGCGTGATAAACGCACTAATGGACAGACAGACAGACAGACAGACATTGCATTTTATATATATTATAGATTATACATTACAGATATTCTTTGTTACATAATATTGTTCCATATTTAATGGTTTAGGCTGTGTATTGCAAAGGCACGCGCTAGCGGCAAACTTATTTCCGACATCATTCACTATTTTACGTCACTGCTCATTCCTTATGCTACCTATCGTAATAAAATATAGCCTATAACCTGGCCAGAGAACATATGTATGTTTTTAAAAAAAAGTACGTAAATCGGATAAGTGGTTCTTCAGTGAGAGGCGCACTAACGGACAGACAGACAGACAGACAGAGAGACGTTGCATTTTATATATATATATATATATATATATATATATATATATATATATATATATATATATATATATATATATATATATATATATATATATATATATATATATATATATATATATATATATATATATATATATATATATATATATATATATATATATATATATATATATATATATATATATATATATATATATATATATATATATATATATATATATATATATATATATATATATATATATACATATATATATATATATATATATATATATATTATATATATATATATATATATATATATATATATATATATATATATATATATATTATATATATATATATATATATATATATATATATATATATATATATATATATATATATATATATATATATATATATATATATATATACAGTAATACCCCGCTTAGCGCGACCCCGTTATGCGCGGTTTCACTATAAACGCGAATTTCAAATTTCGCGCTCATGTAGTCATTAACTTCTCTATGGTCGCGGGGGGATCCCCGCTTTCTCTGAATATTCTCTTTGAAGAATTGGGAATTCCCTGTCCTTCGACTTTGTTCTATGGGGATTTCCTCGTTCGTTTCGTGTGTTCATTTGTTCCGTAATGTTAGTTCGGTCGGCTGGCAGTTTTGTTTTAATATTTATTGGAGATACATACATACATAATTTAACCCTACGTTAAAAATGCCGCCTGTAAAGAAAAAAGAGCGTAAAAGCGTCACTTTGGAATTGAAGATGAAAGTGTTAAGAAGAATGGAAAATGGAGGCAAAGCAACAATTGTTGGGAGAGATTTTGGACTCTCAGAATCGACTGTGAGAACGATTTATAAAAATCGGGAAAAAATTAAAATCTCCAGCGAAGGTTCAACACCTATAAGTGCAACAAAACTTTCTCGTTCGAGATCATCTATCTTAGAAAGAATGGAGAAATTACTGTCAGTCTGGATCGAAGATTTGAATAAGAAGAACACACCACTAAGTCAAGATCTCATATGCACAAAAGCAAAATCTTTGTATGAGATGCTGAAAACAAAAGAAGGAGAAGGGAGTGCCACTCCGACTTTTGCTGCCAGCAGAGGCTGGTTCCATCGGTTCAAGCGCGTTCTTCACACATATCCACATAACAGGCGAGGCGGCCAGCGCGGACATTCAAGCTGCAGCTGAGTTTCCAGACAAGTTTCAAGACTTCGTTAGACGAGAGAAAATTCCTGCTTGTCTCATCTTCAATGTTGATGA
>CM032455.1:113874300-113876800 GCA_019049505.1 Pachyrhynchus sulphureomaculatus
CCAGATTGTGATATTTTTCCATTATAGACAATTGGTTCGAACATGTAAGGAATTTAATGCTAGAGGGAGAAACGTGTTGCAGGGGTTTGCTTCTTTCGAAGACATTGTGTTATGTGTTCCATTCCACGGCCCCTGAGGTTCACGAATCTGAATTTTTATTCCATTTAATAAAAATGATTAAACATGGCAGGGGTTATGAGGTCGGTGATGGACGGTAAAGGGGTTGTTTCGCATATATTATTTTTTATTCAGGCCATTTCAGTGGTGCAGGGAGATGCCTGAAGTGATTATTGGGTTAGTTTTTCTTTTGTTTTTCAGTTGCTCAAAATAAGGACAGGAATTAATGAGATAGAGGGTTAACAGGGAATTATTGTCACGTTATATCGTACATCATACGTTCTTTTCAGGGTTCATGGCATCGAATAGACCTAAAACTTTGTGTTATTTTTATATTTTTTTTTTCATTATTCTCAATTGGATCGAACATGTAAGGAGTTAATACAGTATGGAAGAGGTTTAAGGTGGGCGACAAGATTTTTTATAAATGGAGGATTCTAAAAATTGAAACAAAACTAGAGACATAGTATATTAGAGGAAAGGCTTCACAGGTAAGTTGACCTGAAGCTCCTTCTTCTTTTTCACTGTTTTTTTTTATTTAAAATATTGAGCATGGATTAAAGAATTATCGACATTTATTAAAACTCAATATACATTTTAGTCAAACCAAAAGTAATGGGCAGTGTGGGTGGGGGGACACGATGGAAATATATAGTAATTAGAAAATGCCAGAAGATGAGTTTGATACAATATTCGCCTTCGAAGTTCTTACGCCTCTAAGGATTGTTATTTCATTCAGGCCATTTAGTCTGGGTTTGGAGATTTAAGTTATTTTTTGGTGTAAGAAAGTCAAATTTAGACCACATTTTAGAACAATTGCGTTGCACAAGGAAGTACTAGGTTTGCTCCATGGTAACTTGGTTTTATTTTTGTGAAAAATCTTTTCTTCACCCGTGATTAATTTTTAAATTAGGTTAAACTTTAAATGGCTCTTTTTATGAACAAACGACCTCCCCCTTCGAGTCAGCCCCCCAGTGATATTATTTTGTGAAAAATATTCCCTTCTTCTGGCTATCGATTTTGATGTAATATGTTGGGAAACGGTGTAAGCTATTTGAATGCGAGGGAACGAGAGTTTTTTCCTCCCAGGGGTTACCGCTGTCGATTACCTTCTCCCTTTTAGGCAAGTCTTACTTTAAAGTGTTTCGTTTTAAAAACACACCTTAGTATTTTCAGTTTAAATACTTACCGCTACTAGCGCACCGGTAATTATGGTAGTTTTTTTTTCCAATTAGACACACATTACTCCGACAAACAACCTTGAAGTCAACGTTTATAATACAGTTTTGTCAGCACCGCTATTAAGGCTATACAAAGAGCAGCACTCTAAAAAAAACCAGAAACATATTAATACGGGACTGTATTAGCTTATGTAGAGAGCTCTGTTTTTAATTTCTAACAGTGACTTGTGCAATAGGTATGATTGCAACACGTATCCAGAGCACTAAAATTTGATGATAATTTAAGATTGCCTATCAGCAATGTATAAATTTAAATAATTTAATAGTTAACATTTTTGTTAAACTATCTATAAGCGTTTTTTTTTTTTTTAAATAAGCTCATGAGTTCATAAGTAGAAATGGGATAAATTGTTCAAAATCAGAGTTGTATTCGACTTTCTATTCAATAAAAAAAATAATTTTAATATATTATTGAAAATAGGTGCAAAAATCGATCATTTATAAATTTGGAGAATGGAATCTTTGACGAGTTTTGGTTGCTATGAGAAGTCATATGAAGTCACGTGCACATAATCGGGGACCTTGCCCGTCCAATATTCGGTTTTTTCACGTACCTTGAATGTTGTTACAGTGTTTGTAAATTTATATTGGTTCCATAACCTTTCGTTTGTAAAAATTGAATTTTTGAATTCAACATCTTTGCTTTCTATTTACATGGACATTATGTCCTATAGAGTACAGATGTTCAGTTACAGCTGATTGTACAATTTGTATTATATGATATATTTTTATGTCGTTTAATTATACTGGTAATTGAATCTTCCAGCACTTTCGCAGTTTGTAAAGCTCGAAGTGAACTTAAGCAGGAGCTTAATGTTCCTATTTAGTGATAAAAACCCGCGCGATATTGGATGGTTTACGTTTATTTCTTTTTTTTTCTTTGTAGTGCCATGTAACATAGGTAGTACCAAACTATCTGTTGGTTAATTCTCATTACAACCTTTTAAGTGATTCGTACGTTTATATGATCACTTCAGTGGTCTGTCTGTCCCGTCTGTCACACCCGATTGTCCCCTCCAAAATTATTGACATAGAAAATTGAAATTTGGCATTAATATAGGAATAGGATGCCTCATCAGAGCCGTGTAGTTTTGAGAAGTTAAATCTTGACTTAAGGGGTTAGTATTTTAGAGAGGGTGAAA